>JAOWAR010166482.1:0-10120 GCA_028571005.1 Clathrina lutea
GTAGGGAATGGAGTACGGAAGTATGACTAAAGAAGGCGTGTTGAACGGAAACGGAAAGGCGCGTATAAAGGGGTACGCTTATCGGAACGCTGATCGGAAGTGAGTTGCCAGTGAAAGGGACACACTAAATAATAACCACCTACGGATAATGAAAGAGATATGTACAAAGATGGCTACTATAATCATGACAGTGTGGGCGCTGGTCATGACACTCCCTCGCGGGGGAAAATGACAAAGTATGTGAAGCAAACAAACCGTCATACAGAAGACAGAGAGACAAAATGGAATCTGAAGAAAAGAGAGAAATTGATGAAGATAAAGAGCGATTGCTGAACTGGTGACCTAAACTTCATCACGCTCGATCAAGGCTTGTAGGTTCTGTCGAGACTTCATTGCTGCAGCTCTTTGCGGACGCTGAGAACCAGTTGTTTGTGTAGTGTCAGCTGTCGTCAACGATGAAGTCGAAGATGGTGAATTCTCCTGGCGTTGACTGCACTCGAGCGGATACAGCAAGGATAAAAGGCGTTTGAGACGTTCTTTGCTAGCGGTGATGACGGTGGCCGAACGAATCTCGTCTTCGGCGCTTGTGTGAAATTCTGCAATGCGGGCAAGACGCCAGGTGCCTCGTGGAAGATTGTCCTTGATGAGGACAATGTCGTTGATTATTGGAGAGGTTGATGAGAGTATACGCCGCTGGAGGAGCTTCATGCAAGTTCGTCAGGTAGTCATTTCACCATGACGACCAAAGCTGGTCCAGTCGGCACTGTCCCTTCTTCCATAGTCAAAGCAAGACGTCCGTCGAACTCTCCGTCGGCTTGTACGTAGGGTCATCACCCTCTGACGGTAAGACAAAACCGCCGTGTGGACGACATGGCATCAGGAAATCAGATGGCGATGGGATCTGGTTCAGCTCACCGGCGACATAGATGAGAAGCCGGGAGTTGACCACAGCTTCGGCTTCTGCGAGGACTAGTCAGTTGAGATGTGGTGAGCAGTTGTTTTCCAATGCTCTTGCGCAGCGCACGCTTCACACTGCCGACGAGACATTCGTAGAATCCTCCCATCCACAGAGAGTACTCCACAACAAAGTTGCCACTTGATCTTCTCGTTGCTGGCGTACGATTGGACAGTGGGTGACGATGTGATCTCTTGCCAAGCAAAATCGAGGGTTGACTTGGGGAGCTTGAACTGTGGCGCGTTGTCCGAAACCACAAGAACAGGCAGGCCGCGTCTTGCGACAAAGCGGCAGAACGACAGAAGAAACCCGACGGCTGTCATGTCGATGACGAGCTCGAGGTGAACGGCACGAGTAACCATGCAGGCAAACAGACAAATCCACGTCTTCTCGGCTTCAGCCGCGTGTTTGCGGTAAATCGGTTCGAAGTAGTCGATGCCGATGTTCGAGAATGGAGGTGTTGATGAAACCCTGGATGATGGGATAGGACTCATCTTGGGCGTCTTGTAGGGACCGCCTTCCCACTTGATGCAGGTCTTGCATTATCTGATGATCTTTTGGCACCCAGAAGTGGTGCCGTACTCGCGAGAGGGTGTGGGCCACTCCACCATGCATCACCTTGATGTGGCAGTCAAGAATGATAAGCTTTGTGATGGGGTTCGATCTTGGTAGCAAAATCGGGAATTTACTGTCGTAGTATAGCTCTGCGTTCTCCAGTCGGCCTCAGCAGCGAATGAGACCGTCTTCCAAGAAGAGATTCAGCTTCCTGATTAGCGGATGGCGATTTCCTCCCGACAATGCCTCGGTGACATCACTGTAGCCTGTTTCTTGAATGTTGCGAATCCAGAGCTGTTCTGCTGGAATGATGTCGTTGCTTGCGATTGGCCTGGGTGCTGACTTGGCTCCACCTTTGACCCTGCACAAACATAAAAAACGGAGACAGAGCGCAGTAACACGAAGTAAGGACTTCAATGAACTGAAGCGCAACACATCAATGCCTAGTGGACATGAAAGAGAATCCCCGTGTGAGCGTGACTGAATGGAGTTGTCCCCCTTTCCCTTTGAGTTCTGACAGTGATCATCAGGACCCTCCCCCGCAAAAAGGGTTGGGACAGCTTCGGTGGAATGAATGAGAATGCGGGGCCCGTGCCACCACAGGTCAGCATCGCAAAGGACAGCAGCGTTGACTCCTCGCGATATAAGATCAGCTGGGTTAAGACGAGACGGAACGTAGCGATAGGCTATGTCGGTGACGGTCTTGATGGCAGCAGTGTGGTTGTGTATGAACGGTGGCAGCTTGCCATCAGCACTCAGCCAGTGGAGCACAGTGGTGGAATCTGACCACAGCACTGTCTCAGTGAAAGGGAGCACAAGCTCTTGTCGCAGGAAGATGATCATCTTGGATCCCAAGACGGCTGCCATCAGCTCGAGACGAGGGATAGTCTCAGCTTTGACGGGAGCAACGCGTGACTTGCTTAATATGAGGTTCGAAGCAGACTACCCGCTTGACTCAACCCGTACGTATGCAGCAGCGGCATACGGGTCGACGGATGCGTCATAAAAGACATGGAGCTGGTACTCCAGGGCGTTTGTCGTGTTGAGACCAATGAAGCGAGGAGGTGCTGTCGTGGCGGCAGCGTCCAAGTCGGTGGCAATTTGCGCCCAGCGTTGTTGCACGTCGTCTGGAAGTTGATCGTACCACCCGACACAAAGCTTCCAAATGTCCTGCATGCGGATCTTTGCCTGAGCGACTACTGTTAATTGAAGACCGAGTGGATCAAAGAAACGTTTAGAGAGCTTGGAGGACCTGTCGCTTGGTTATAACAGCGAGACGGCTGGCCTCGATGGCTGGGTTGGAGAGCATGTCTGCCTCAGTGTCCCATCGAAGACCAAGACACTTGTGCATGCGACCAGTCGCGATGCCAGGTGGGTGGAGCTTGCTCAGAAGCTCCTTGGAGTTGGAGCACCATTCCCTGAGGTTTATTGATGCAGAACCCAGGAGGGCTTTGGCTGCTTCGTTTTAGGACACAGCGTCAGCAGTGGTCGTCTTCCCTGTCATGACGTTGTTGACGTACATGTTGCAAAGGATGTCCTGTGCGTGTTCAGTATTGGCTTCGATCAAGTGGTGCCGCAGAGTGGCAGAGAGCAGAAACAGACTAGAAATAAAACCAGAGCGTGCATAGGTTCCGTTGCGACACGGGCTTGGCGATGTCTCTTAGCCAAAGGAATCTTGTGATGTTGCGATCTTCCTGCCGGAGATTGAGTTGGAGAAAGGCCTTCTCTATGTCACTGCGGATAGCAATGGGTGATAGACGAAAGCACAGAAGAATGCCGCCCAAGTCGGGGAGAAGGGTAGGCCCTTGATAGAGACAGTCGTTCAGACTTGGTGGTGTTGTTTGCCGGCCGAACAATGCAATGATGAGGTAAGTACAACGTTGGGTTTTGGTCGTCCTCGGCGTCGTCGGCTGGCTCAACGATGCCCAAAGAAAGCTGTTTGCTGTGTACTTGGCCTTGATGGTTGGGTCCTTGTCCAGCCGTTTCACCAAGGATCGCAGGCGACCGAGGGCTTGAGCAAAGTTATTCTTCGCCGGCGGATGATTGTCACGCCACGGCCCCCAACGATGTAGCTGTTGTTCTCGAAGGAGAGCGATTTCCGGAAGATGTCGTAAGCGATGGCGTCTTCATCCTGGCTGAAATCCGTGACTCCGGCGCCTTCAACTGACCAGAAACGTTCTAGGTCGAAGTCTGGATCTTTTGTTCGACAGCTGTTAAAAACCAAGCAAGAACTACACTCGATGATGGGGTTGGATGACGTGTGAGATGTGTCAACCTTGCCAGTGCCGACAAGGCTGACGGTAGAATGAAGGAGATGGAGACCACCCGACAGACTGAGTCGGTCCGTGCTGATTATATCATAGTAGTGATAAAGGCCGATCAAAATGTTGATGCCCAAACGATCTTCCCCAGAAGATTGCAGTGACTCAGCCAATGGAAGTGAGGATAAACATGGATGTTTCCGCACATCAAGTGGAACCCGTTGAATGGGTGATGTGATGTGATGTGATGTCTGGAATCACATTCGCTGTGAGAGTTTCGTGGATACCATCCATACAAACAATGTTGAACGCAACCCGAGGGTACTCTTTGGTCCTTCGAGTGGTGCTGCCAAAGGTGGCAAGCGCGATGTTGTCCTGTGCTACTGGTGAAAGATTGGCTCGCTCTTGGAGAGACTGTGTAACAAATGGTCGAGATGCTCGAGTGTCAAACAAGATTCGAGCTTGAATGTGAGAATAATGACTAGAAGGACCGGTGACGATTTTCACCACAGCTGTCTGCATGACCACTGCATGGTCTTCCCCAACAAGGGCACTGGCCGCATGGTTAGGTTGGCAAGGTTTATTTGCCCTGCCGCTTGGAATGGGTGACGGTGAAGGTGCAGAAAACTTCGTAGGGCAGAAACTGCTTTGGTGATGTAAGTTGCTGCAGTAAAAACATCTCTTGCTGCTTGAGCACGCTTGAGCGGTATGACCTTTGCGAAGGCAACGAAAACACCTGTCTCTTGCTGTTTTTTCTCTCACTGACAGTTGTAAACTTCGTGCATTCATCAGAATAATGACTTCCTCGACAAAAAGCACACGAGATCTTTGAAGAACTGGCGGAAGGCCCTGAGCGGAGGACGTGGGCTGCGTCTTGTTGGTTGTTTTGACGGAATTGCCGTCGCCGTTGGCGGTACCACTGGACTGTGGGGTAGATAAATTAGTGCTCAAGCGATCCGCTGACTCCTGGGCGCGGATGTATGTGAGGAGGCGCCGACGTAAGATAGTCGGAGTCCACTCAGGTGATGAGCTGGACGCGGCTCGCTGAAGCTCGAGTTGTGTCATGGTGTGGCAAGGAATCTTTCTGGTAAAGAGGGACACGAAGAACGCCTGGTTTGTGTCCACGCTGAGTGCTTCTAGGCTGCGTACGTAAGTTTCCATTGCGTCGAACAGCTTTCAAAGACTCGAAGTCTTGTTTGACGCGCAAGGCAAGTCTATCAGCGCCGTGTGGAGCGCGTTAATCTGCACGTTTTGAAGTCCGAAATGCTCCGTCAAAAGTTTCCAGGCGACCGGATAGTTAGAATCGGCGAGCTGGAGACCGTTAATCGTTTCAAGCGTTGAGCCAGAAAGATTGTCCCTAAGGAAAGTGAACTTTTGCACACCTGACAGGTCAGGGGGACTATCGATGCATGAAATGAACATGTCGTGAAACTCCGTCCACTTCAGAATGTCACCTGAAAATGTCGGGAGTTGTAACTTTGGCAGATGAACTGACGAGTGAGAACGGTGACTGGATGGTTGACATGATACTAACGCCCGTGGGGCGGTGATCAACGACCGAGTTTTGCGTTGCGTGTCCTTATGGATGGAGATGAGCTCCGAGAGAGCCGTTGGAAAGACCTTGTAGTTGGTCGTGACTTGCCGAGGGCTCCACAGGGTGGGGTGGTTGTGGACTGATGACGTGTGTGTGCTCAGTTAGCATGGATTTTGCTTACTTAATAACCGATTTGACCTCAAACAGGAAATCCAGATTCTCGTCTATTTCCTCATCACACTGTTGAGAACTCTCCAGGTCAGGGGTAAGCCCCTCCGCAAGCGCATCACACAATTCATCAAATTCAGCATGATCTGAAACCAAACTGTTGCAAAAGGGCACATAACTTTTTGGCTTGTATTGGGCCGCAGGGTTCACCGCATCAGCACCCAAGGCCAGGAGAGTCGTCGTGTCGTCGATCGTTGAGCGAAGACAATGACCGGAAGGCGAGTCAGCTTGCCACGAAGAATCTTCATCGATATGCTCTGGTTCGGGGAGGCATTTTCGGTTCTGGTTTCGGTACGGGCCCTCCCGGGTTTCGGCACCAGTTTGTTTTGAGCACCGGGTTACATGAAAATGATCATCTTTCCCAGAATGGAAACGACAAGAAACATGCAGCTTTTCGTCAATCTGTATTGCATGTGGGGAGCAGAAGACTGATGATGCAACAAAAGAGAGTGTCCACGAAAGCCAAAACCATGCGTAGGGAATGGAGTGCGGAAGTATGACTAAAGAAGGCGTGTTGAACGGAAAGGCGTATAATATAAAGGAGTATAAAGGGGTACGCTAATCGGAACGCTGATCGGAAGTGAGTTGCCAGTGAAATGGACACACTAAAATACGTCTACTGATAATGAAAGAGAGATGTACAAAGATGGCTACTATGATCATGACAGCGTCGGCGCTGGCCATGACACCAATGCATATGCTTACCACAAAGAGCCTGGACTCTGAGGATGAGGCGCACAGCTCTGAATTTTGATCAAGGTCATTCTTGTCTGTTCTTTTTTTCTTTTTTCTTTTTTGCAATTATTACATTCTTGTCTCTTCTACCTAAAAATAAACTTCTCTTAGACATGTTCAATTAGTGACATGTAATTTGCAGTTTGTACTTCAAGTTCAAACTGAATAAAAAATAACCTGCGCACACAGTGTCTCATGATTGAGGGTTGACCATTGCTGTCATTTACAGATCTCTATTCCAAGACTGCATATCGAACATGGAGTTTTCTCTCTGCTGTTCTCCTGCTTCAAAAGTGGATACGAGTTTTGATGCAAGGCTAGCTGCTGTTGAGTCTGAACCAGAGATCAATCATCGCAACACCAACGGTATCGACTTCTGCAGCAAACCGCAGAACTCATTCAGCAAACATCTGCTGTCCTCTGGCCTGAGGAAATATCTGCAGCAGGCCAAGCAGCGGCAAACATTCTCCAACTAAGTGCTGCACAATTGCCGACCCAAGCCTGAGAGCTCGAGAGGCAAGCGAATGAAATTCAGGTGCCATATATGGTTAGACGGTGGCCCACGCCTGCAGCAGCTTGATGCTCTGCTCCAGCGACATGGTATCAACAGGCAACACTACCATGGAGGCACATTTCCAGGCGACCATGACCACAGCGCCCTGAAGGTGAGGCAAAATGACAAAAGACATTGATTTCACAACAACTCTACAAGAAAAGTGTGTTGTTGCATCAAGCTCTAGACCAGTTTTCTGCAGAGCTCATTGTGGTGAAGCCATACTCATCCAAGCTAAGCCTAACATTTTACTTTTTTCGATGCCTGGTTTGGAGTCGTGCATTGTTGACACCTGTCAACTTGGTCCTGTCCTGGCAATGCACAAGCAGTCACAGTTTTTGGGATAGAGTGATGGCATCGGATGTCGTTACCATGGCTTGTTCAATGCCTTTGCAGCATGCTGAGAGATTTACAGCGAGCCCTCCTCCACCACCAATAAAATGTTATCAATTGTTGTGTAAAACATTTGTTTTCAATAGCCTAATCCTTTTTGGATTTTCTGCCTTTTAAAATCAGACAATGACAAAGCATTGATTCATACAGACATCACGCTCATGCTTCTTACCGTTACTATCCGTGGTCGTGCTGACCGCGTTCTCTTTTTCTTGCTGTCACTGCAGCGATCAGCATCGACACCTTCATGAGATTATTCAGGGAAGACCTTGTTGCAATCCGCCGCGCAATTGTCACCCCAAAACTTCATCTTCTGGAGGACCACGTCCGTGCCATGAGGAAAAAAGCAGCGCTGCCTCGGATTCATCGGCGAGCAGGGTTTAGAAGCGCTCCACCACTTCGAGCGGCAGGATCAAGCCACGATCACCGACCTTTCCCGCCTCCAGCAAGTCACGAAGGAGCACGCTCAACGCTGTCATCCCGCGAACCGCTCTCAAACAACGCTGTCATGATCCCGCGAACCGCTCTCAAACGCCGGTCCCGAGACCACGTCGCGTGTTGAACTATTGACTTCTCTGTGACTCCTAGGCCTGTCCGATCTTTTTTCAGCTCTTCTCCACCTATTATTCTTTTCTTTCTGTACCTTGATCTTTGCTGAACGCTAGCCGGCTATGAAGTATTGGATAGAGGTTGTCTTGCGTAGCAATCGGCCCGTGCAGAAGCTCCGTTCGCTATACCATGTCTGCATGGTACTATGTAGCTGGCCATGGAGGCGCTGCACGCGCTTTACGCTGCTATAACCATGATAACGACACAATTTTTCTAATGATCTTGTTTTTCCTGCATCTCGCCCAAAAGCTACGTAAATGTCGATTGCCGCACAGCTACAGGACATGTATACAGTACAGGCCTAGGAACCGCCGTGGCTTGCGAAGTTGCGAGCCTAGCTATAGCGCCTGGCTCGAATAGAACAGTCGATGGTGAAACGCGTACGCACCTGCAGCTGCAGCTTACGTCAGTATAGAGCAACTGACAGTACTCTCGCTACTGAACTGCGGATCGATCTGCTTCATGTGCTTGAGATAGACCTGACAAACTGACAAGTGACAACCGCGTGTGCCGCGGCGTACACGCGGCAAACTCCGTTCGCACGCGAACCCAAGCCATGACTCTGCTGAGCGGCGCCTGGTACGCCGCATACTACCAAAACATCATGAACTTTAACTACTGTGACCACGCGGTTTTCAGCCCGCCCCAGGTTCGGCTTCCTTCGCCAGCGCTTCAGTGTCAAAAACATCTGGGTGTCACGCCACGTTTGCGACCTCATCATGATCAGTAATTTATTACGCAGGCTGGAAATTGACAAAGTTGAATTATGCAGTAGCTCGATATTATTGTTATGATATTGAGCTCGATTGCGTTCATGATCAGGTGACATTTTGGCGCGCTTCCGCGGCCGGACCAGGCCAAGGCTTGGCCTATTGCCGTCCATTGCATGCCAGAGTATGTGCGGTGGTAACCGCAGGCCAGGCTCGCCTTACGGCATGGTCATGTACGTCCGGAAGCAACCAGCAGTTAACGCGTTCTGTACACTGACCAAGTGTTTTTGGATCGGTGCCCCACCGTACGTGCACATCATGCACATAGAGATCACCACTTAAAACTCACCAGTTTATAGCTATATTACGGTCACACAAACTCTCAGTCCCGTTAGCTGTCTGTCATCCCGGACCATCGCAATATCGACCACCAGTACGCTTGTGTTTATCGTGCGCTCGGAAAGGAAGTAAGATCGTGCCAACATGGCGGCAGTAGTCTACCTTTACCCCATTGATAGTTGGCTGACCATGCCGTCAGTGAAGATCATGTGTGTTTACCTCGGAATGGTCCTCCTTGGGCGTCCATGGAGACATTACATTCCGGAGCTTTCGCCTCGCTGGGTAATGATCGCTTACAACTACGCCTGCTCGCTTCTCAGCGCGTTCACGGCGCTGGGCTTTTTGGTGCCTTTGCTGACGGTGGAGACGTCGATCTTCTCTCTCGAACCTTGCCATAGCGACTGGATGCGCTTCTCCTTCCGTCTCTACTTCTGTTCGAAGGTAAGCGCATACTTGGCTTCAAACGGTGCCACCTGATCGTTGCCCGTTTTCTGGGATGGTTTAGCCGAGTGGCCCTACTTAGCGGATGTTGCAACCCACTCAAGTACCACATTGCTTTGGGGTTCAAATTCGTCCTCAAATGCGTTTTGTCGGAACCCAAGACTGGAAGCCTGACGGTGCCTGTATGCACTCGGTGATACGGTGGCCACGATGTAGGCCTAACCTTCCCTGTAAACTTGCTATCTGGAAGGAGGGGGAAGGGGGAACTGTAGGCAAAGACCACCCTGACCACAGTGGTACAGAATATCACAAGTCTATGGCGGTGCATTGTAGTGTCGCAGCAGGTGCCTCCTTCGATGGCGACAGGTGGAGATCAGTTCAGAGCGCTTGCTTAGAAAAGTTTCCTTGTTGGGCGTGATGATGCAAATCTTCTCAGCAAGGCACAGGGGGCATGTTCCCATCTAGGAGTAGGCAGGGGCTCTTCTGCAGACCGACCACTTCAGTTCGAAGTCGATGTTGGCTCTCTTCAAGGCCCATAAGTGCTTGGAGAGTTCAGTCACACCAGAGTACTTCTCCAGTCGGAAGCTGCTCAGATGGTTGTTGTACCACTGCTTGAAGTGCCCTCAGTCAGACCGTAGTACTCCCTGCAGCTCGAACCATCCGCAGCAGAGACTGTAGCCATACAGTATAATATATTTATAGTCAAAAGATCACTTTGGTGCGCTCTCTCACACTGCGTGCTAAGAGGATTTGCTCGCCTGAGCTTCTTGGAGATGAGATTGGCAACCTGAAATCTCTGTTTGCCAG
>JAOWAR010166493.1:0-10119 GCA_028571005.1 Clathrina lutea
AACAACAACAACAAGAACAAAAAGGAACACGAGTTTGGTGCGCTCAGTGGAGCTACTGTACTATAATCATTAGGCCAACACAGTTTTTTTTGTTTTTGTTTTTGTTTCTCATCCTAGGCAGAGCCAAAAACCTATTAATGAGTGCGAAAAAAACACCATCTGGGAATACACATTTTCTAGTACAGTCAACTTTCGTATGTCATGAAAGCAAACACTTCACATAGGTAATCATGATGACTGATCCCAGTGTAGCAACCATACTTTATGCATCCTGGACATCGCTGATGTTCTAATTCCACTTCAACAAACATTTTGACTTTTCCACGACGTGAAAAGTAAAGAGGATAGGCCTCGGAGTCGGGCACCATCTTGCTGTCCAATAGCGCGCAAACTAGACCGAGCATCTCGGCAAAGTGAGCGCAAGGTGCGTTGGAAGAATGACGCTTGTCCTGTATCGCGGAGGGCGAGCGGTTTGCCGACTGTCTTCCGCATGGTTAAAGTGCCAGTGCAACGTGAATGGCCCGTCCATCTCTACGTTCCGGGTTAGCTTTTTGCCAAGTACCTCTCCCTCTCTCCCTCTCTCTATCTCTCTCTCTCTCTCTCTCTCTCTTTGTCTCTGTCTCTCTGTCTCCATCCCTTTCTCCTTCTTTCACTCTCTCTCTCTCTCTCTCTCTTTCTCCCTCCCTCTCTCTCTCTCTCTCTCTCTCTCTCACACACACACACACCTTGTCTCACCCTCACCTCCTGTCTCTGTTCTATTAAGTGAAAATGAGTGTCTTGTATATTCAGGCCTGAATGGGTGACGCGAACTTTTGACAATGGTCTGAATGTGCACACTGGTGAACTGATGAATAGAGAGGTGGCCGCAGGCACACAGACACACACACACACACACACACACACACACACACACACACACACACACACACACACACACACGGACGCACGCACGCACACACATGTATGTACGTACGCACATACACACACCCTCTATCTCTTTCTCTTTGTGCACTGTGTTCTCATCAGTGAATTTTGTGGTATGTTCCTGCAGGCAATTTTCTCCACCTGGATTGTAGAGCTAAACTGTGATCATCTTTGATCCTTTCTGAATATTATTTCTAAGAATTCATGCGAATTTTAACCCTTGATCTGTTCCGTGTTATCCTGCCTCTCCTCTCTCTCTCTCTCTCTCTCTCTCTCTCTCTCTCTCTCTCTCTCTCTCTCCAACTCTACGATCATATTAGAATTTCATGCATAATACTCATTTCAGATAAAGTCTTTTCATTCAAGCCAACATTTTTTTTTCAACAAAATTGAAGTTCTTTCTGTCAAATCAAATCTTACTGCTTTTCCTTCTTTTCATGTACTTCAACAAGGTAATTTTTTACCTGAGCTGATCATCGATCTCTAGCTTTATGAAGCCAGCTTGTGCTTGTTGAAGGGTGTGCCCCCCAGCACAAACAAAATCGAGCATGGTCGCCTTGACTACATGTTAGGATTGTTGCCACGCAACCGTAGTGGTGTCCATATATCCTACGCGTCCGCACCTTCAGTTTTGCGTGCTCATGAACGCCCACGCCACGGGTTCAGTGGTTGTGGTCGTTGTCGTACATGTGCTTGCAGCTGTTCCATTCCGTGGGACCTTACAATTTTTTCTCTGCGTCTTTCTTCGACATGACTCGTTCACTTTCCTTCGAGAGCTTATTGCGGTAGCTCTATGAGCTTTCTCTGCGCTTTAACGCTACCGAAGATAGTTTAACGAATGGCGATGATGTGGACGAGGCCCGGTTGCGGACTGCAACATGGCCAAACTGGCATTTTTTTTTTTTTTTTAATTACTTTCGGCATGACGGTCACCACCAGATGTACACCGCCATCGTCTTTGGCGTACACTCTCTTTTTCTCTTTGGATTTACAATGTTTGCAATTCGGACATGAAGAAGACGGCGATCTCGAGCGCCGCTTTCAAGCTAGCGGCGAGTTGAGAGAGGAGAATGCTCCTCAGCAGCATGCATACACGGCGGTTTTCCTGCGACACTTCGTCTTCTTGGAACGAAAACGTGGAAAAGCACGTCGTTCCCCATTTCCATCTCGAATTAATATTCGGTATCTTGATCAGTAGTCAAGGCAACAGGTCAATCGGGACTATATATAGTACTGCAGCTGCAGCTGCAGCTGTCCAACGCGCGCATGCTGCGCTGATGATGTAGTCAAGGCGACCATGCTCGGTTTTTCTCTGCCCCTTCCTCCCGGATCCCCATCTCTCTTCCTCCTTTGCATTGCTCTCTGCTTGTGTCATGCCCTCGTGTATATTAACAACCACACGCCGCGGTGACCATGGTTATGTCCAGGCCACACATGTGCCTAATATCCTTTTAAGTAAACTGCTGTCATGGGGCCGGGGGCCGGCGTGGTAAACGAGTACCAGGCATACTTTCTGCTTATTTTTTCGCCTTGGTAACCGGCAAGTCGTTAAATGACCGTACAGTAGAGAGCGGCAGAGATTTTCAAATCAGTTTAGGGCCTTGTCGAATTGACGGGAAGTCTGACCGTAGATTTACTGCAGTTCGCTATCAGGGGAAAAGTAAAAATTATGCCGAGCGAGCTGCGCGCCGGGAGCTGGTCAAAATGTGGGCAGCGCCTTTTCGGCCACGCGGCCGGGAACGCCACGGCCGCGCTTTTGCCCCGCGTGCGTCGGGGCGGAGCAGCTAGATGATAATTATAACACGACACTCGGCAAAAACAAAGCCAGCAACAGGGAAAGCAGCAGCTTGCGGCGTGATCCTAACGTTTCCGCCCGAGAGAAAGGCAAAAATGCAATCGTGTCAACAAGTAGGCTAAAGCCTTTGCGCGACGAGAGACGGGTTGCGGCGATCTGCTGACTGGGCGGCAGCGCTTGACTGAACGGAGGCGTGTTGGTGCTTGTCTATAACGCAAGACAGCAGCTTGATCAGCGGGTTCGGGATGTGGACAGGCTGCTTCATCCACACCGGTAAGGCTTGTCAGAACCCGACACTCGGTTTTCAGTTCGCGGCGAGCTCGTCCATTCACGCCATCTAGTGTCAGTTTCTTAGCCGCGCATGTACATGCTCGGGCTCCACTTCCTCCCCCAGCCTCGGCCCTCGGCGACAATAGAAAGACTGGTGCGTCATCTAAGCTTTCATGGTCGTCCCCAGCAGCCCTTGAAGTGATTGTTATTTTGGTCACGCATTAGTGGAAGGGCATGGAGAATTTCACGATCGTGCAGCGATTCAGAGTTGTCGAATCCCATACAGATGGAGTCGAGAAAAGTTAGCAATCATAATTCGCCTTGTAACTGGCTGCAACGCACCGCGACCGCGAAGTATCATATGCAGCTTATAACTTGATTGTTTCAACTGCAACGTTGCCTCGGAATTCATGAGTGCATCATTGTCCATGCTCCTTCTTGCAGTGCTCTTGCTGGTCTTCGCAGCATCATGCTCTGGCCAGACCACTTCAACGCCAGAGGTGAACGTGACGTCATCGATGAACGCGACGCAGGGTGAGGGGAAAAGTTATGTACGAGTGGAGCAGTCTCCGTGAAGGAAGCCCCAGTGTTGACGTAAAGAGAGACAGAGAGACAGAGAGACAGAGACAGACAGACAGACAGACAGACAGACAGACAGACAGACAGACAGACAGGCAAGCAGACAGACAGACAGAAGGCATGTATGTTACATGTACAGGCACAAAGAGAAATCATCCCTTCTACTTCTATTTAGGCCATTTCTGACATGTTCAATCCATTCTGTTTTCAGAGTTAGGTGAATAGGACCATACCTAACAAAGAAGGGCCAGCTGGATGTACAATCACCTTCAGGGTGTAGTTGTGTGTGTGTGTGTGTGTGTGTGTGTGTGTGTGTGTGTGTGTGTGTGTCCCAATTTCATCACTGGCAGTAGAACTAGTAGAACTAGTTTTTTTTTCTCTCTCCCTCCTTCGAATATAGCAGACCTGAATGGAAAATCGGTAGAAGGCAAGGTCAGGGCTCTTCGACTAGTCAGAGTGTTGTTTCACCAGCCTGGCACCAAGAAAGGAGGAAAGAAGCTGTCCACTGAACTGCTTTGGCTTTCGAGAGTTCTAGCTTTGGCCAAAGACAGGGAAAAACTGAGCAAAATTCACCAAATAAATAATAGTGGCTGACCTTTCCAGGGGCAGAAACCATGGTTTTACTACCCGACTTGTATTTTGGAGAGTTTCTGAAATGCTCAATATAAATTATATTAACGTTGGCTTAAATGTTGGGCTGTCCCCAGGCAAGGAAGGGCCAGGGAGGCAAGAAAACAAAGATGGTGCTTGCTCATGGAACAATGGCTGACTGACTGAGAGAACTATTTCTTGCAGAGTGCTCCGACCACCCTCCAGCCTTAAGAAATGGCATGGTGCAGGCCTTGAGTGGCGTGTACACTGAAGGGACAACTATCAACTACCAATGCAAGACCGGGTTTGAGGGCGTCTTTGACAACGGGACAAAAACACAATATGTGAGTGTAACGTGCATGGACAATGGAAGTTGGAGTAATTTCTCAGCAACATGCCAAGGTGAGGCTTCAGCGGTGTCCACACAGCAGAGACCAAGTATATTCATTAAATGAAGGTACTGGTGACTTGGCAATCAGTCATTCAGTTGTGGCCACTCATAAAAGGAAAGAAGTTGACACATGCATACAGTGCTGAGATGCATATCATAAGAAAATTATTCAAACTCAAAGAAAGCCTTTCTATACTGTATATGATGCAATTTTTAGTGGCTTCAAATTTCCATATCATTAAGAGATTTATCGCGACCATTTAGTGGTGTATCTAACTTTTGGTTCAAGTAGGACCAGTACACCTCACGATTGATCATTATTTTGTATATTACAATACAGTCGAAAGAAAGCTTAGACATGGCTTGTATAGTATTTGGATATCAGATCAAGGTGGATTACACCAACAGCTGCATGCTTCCCACTGCCAGGCTACTACTATTATAAAACTGTGTGAGCACAAAATTTTCAAGTTTTGTCTATAATTGTTTCCAGTTTGACACATGAGTTTGGCTGCTTTGCGAGGACTTAGACTTTCTCAATTGAAAGTTAATTTATATGCAGCGAAGTTTTTCATGTAATCACATAGATTATCCGATAAAGAGAGCTTTCCATTGCACAACTAATACACATGCCAAATTTCCTGAGTTTGGGTTCTGTATCAAACGTCATAGAAAAGAAACCTCCGGGATCCACAAAAGATGCTTTACTTCCATATACTCCACATCAAAGATATCTTACTCTCAGCCAGGCTCGACGGCATTGTCTGTGAAACATACACCACACGTTGTGGAAAACACGCACTACATGTTGTGGAAAAACGAATTGAAGGTCAATAGTTTTATCAGTACATCCATTTCTTTTGAATGAACCATTCCACGCTTGCTAGTGACTAGTGAAGAACTCTGTGCAAAATGGGAAAATAGTGATAGAATGACGTAGTTTGCATAACGATTTCAGCAATTGGATTGTTTCAAAGCGAACATCATGCACGACAGTGGCAGTTTGGTTTGGCAAAGATGTTTCTGACAGCGAATACATATCCGCCTTGAACATGCCTGGCAAGGAAGGGGTGAACAAGGAGTGGGTGAAGAGAGGGAAGGGCAGAGACTCAATCAAATACCAGAAACATTACTACAATGGTTGGGCGTAGAACAGAACTCAGACTTACATGTAATATATTCTGGCGCATGAATGGAACGCTGGACTGGTTATTATTTTTCTTTTCCGTTTTTTTTTTTTTAACGTTTGCACAGATCGGAATGAATGCCTCACATCTGAATCCCGAAACTGCCATAACTGCTCCAACACACTTGGTTCTTTTGTGTGCAAGTGTAACCCAAACTATCAGCCCCATCCTTCATCTGCCAGCAGCGGCTGTGTGGGTAAGCACCAGGTGGAGATCATCCATGTCTCTCTCATGCATTGTCTACCCCCTCTCCTCCCTCTACCTCTCTCACACACATTATCTTTCCTTCTTCCTTCTTCCTCTGCTTGTGGCATAAACGCTGTGACTGAGGGAGCAAAACACCTTAGTTGAAAGAAGCCTGATTGATCCTAGGCTCCCAGGAAAGTGGTGGCTTCCTCCGTAAAAGTTCAGCTGATGTTCCTTCACGTACAGTTCAACTTAATTTGTCAGATGATAATAAGGTGTGCATGGTTGCATGGCTGTTCCCTAACACGCCACATGAAAGCTCTGCTCACTGTCAGGCTGGTTTCTACCATGTGAAAATAGATCAAAGTAAGCTGCTCGCAGTGAACAAATTTCCATGTTTCTGGTTACCAACCCTACAGAGTTTCTTCTCAGTCACAATCACTACATGCACCTCACACTCAATTGTTGATTTTCACATATTTTTATTTTTTCCTGCATCCTCTACAGAGAGCTGTGGGCAGCCAGTAGGTCTGAACGCAACACCGAGCACGTTTACATTTACATCAACTCAGCCTCGGGGGTTTTATCCGGTGAACGTCGTTCTGGTCTTCAGATGCATGACCGGCTTGAACCTACAAGGCTTACCGTCTATTTCTTGCGAAAGCTTCACAAATGGATCCCACGCTTGGAGTGCCCCCGTTCCAAGATGTAAGCGAAATGTCTCGCCTTTGGGATTGCTTTGTTTAAGGTGCCACAAACAACCTTTGAAAATTAGAGAAAGTTTCAAAATTTGGGAATTCTTTGAGGCCGGCTCCTATGAAAAGCGATCTTGAGTTTAAGTGTAATGTGTTTTTACAGCCGTATGCAATCGAGGCTGGTATTCTGTCACTTGATCAGTACTATAGCGTAACCATAACATCGTTGGGATTCTAGTTTTTAAGCCCTCGAATGCCGTGGGACGTGAACGCCATTGATTGCATCCGATGGTCGCTGCAGGTCAATGATATGCCGTATTCTTCGTTTCTGCCCACACTTATTGTGAGATTCGGATGATCAGGTCATAAGCAATTCACTTTTTTTTCACTTTTCGACAGAAAAAAGAAGGGAGAATAACTTCCTTCAGGTTTTAGCTTCAAACCTGGTGGACCTCGATCTGGTGGCAGCCCAAAGTGACAGATGAGATTCACCGGTGCATGCAATGGTTGGGGATGGCTTAGACCAAAGGTTTCCATGGTAGCAAAAATCACTCTTTGGAGAATCGTGCATATTACAAAGACGAAAAATGCCTAATATATTGTAGCTTGACCGGCGGTTTTTGTTTACAAGCTGAAGCTTGAATTTCTTTTGCCGTTGATTATTCTGTATTTTCGGTACGGATTGAAGACGGAGGTACAAGTAGAAATATAGTGTTACAATGTTTTTTCATTTCTTTCTTTTTCTTTTTCCTTTAATTTCTGCAGGCACCAGCATTAGCGAATCTTCCGACACAGACCCAGTGGTCATCGTGGTTCCCATCGTCACCGTCCTTGCCATCCTGTTCATCATCCTCATTGTGTACGTATTGCGCACAAAGAAGAATATGCATCGTGAGATGGACAGGAAGATATCGATGGTGTCGCTGCGAGTGGAGGAAGCCAAGCAGCGACGAGCTAGCGAAGCACAGAGTTTGTTGCCTTCCGAGGGAGTGCCTGGGAGTGAGGCGTCGGATGGAGGCTTGTTGGCTCCCAACGCTGGGACTAGGCGTGTTCTGAGTGCATTGATGCCGTTGGCGAATGACATGGCCATGGATGACACCATGCCAATGACTAAGATGATGGAGGAGAATGAAGCAGTCGCTCGAGAAGATGAGCCACCGACAGCTCAAAAAAGTGAAGAAGAAGAAGGAGGAGGAGGAGGAGGAGGAGGAGAAGAAGAAGAAGAAGGAAAAGGAGCAGGAGGAGGAAACGGGCAAGTAGAGATACCTGAACAAAGCAATGGGGAAGAAGAAGAACAAGCAGCTGGAGGGAGCATAGAGGAAGAGCAACAGCCAGCAGCTGTAGAGCCGAGCCAAGAAGAAGAAGAACCACCAAGGGTCGGGCCAAGCCAGGAAGAAGAACAACAACTGCCACCTGCTGGGCCAGGCCAGGAAGAAGAACACCAACCGCCAGTTGCTGAGCCAAGCCAGGAAGAACAGCAACTGCCACCTGCTGATCCAAGCCAGGAAGAAGAACAGCAACCACCACCTGCTGGGCCAGGCCAGGAAGAAGAACTGCAACCGCTACCTGCTGGGCCAGGCCAGGATGAAGAACACCAACCGCCAGCTGCAGATCCAAGCCAGGAAGAAGAGCACCAACCGCCAGCTGCTGAGCCAAGCCAGGAAGAAGAACAGCAGCCACCACCTGCTGAGCCAAGCTGGGCAGAAGAACAGCTGCCACCACCTGCTGAGTCAAGCCGCGAAGAAGAACAGCAGCCACCACCTGCTGGGCCAGGCCAGGAAGAAGATGGGGTGCAGGTGGCAGAAGCAAGCAAAGATGAGGACCAGCTGCCTGCAGCTGAAAAGGTGAGCCAGGAGCAAGAACAACCAGCAGAGTCTAGAAAAGAAGAAGAGCACATTGAACCAAAACCGGAAGTTGAAGAAGAGGAACCAGCACCGCCAAGCAAAGATGAAAACCTGTTAGCAGAGCCTGAGCCATCAACTGAGCAGGTTGAGGAAGAAGCTTCCTAACGCTTCTGCTGCTATCATCAGTGACGACGGCATTGACTACTTTGCTCTCTGGTCCCATCATAGCTGTCTACTTGAAGAGCTAGGACAGACAGGAAGAGAGTGTTGCCGCGCACACCTACGTTGCAAACTCGTGTTCAACGACACTGTACAGTTGCGTTAAATCTTCGTGTGCGGCTAAGCTTTGTCCACAGGTAGCATACTAATTAAGTGTGGGTGTGGTTCAGGCTATAAACTTTATATCGTACATGGTTAATCGTAGAGAGCATTGATTTCTTTTCAAATTCCGAGCTTTCAGTTGATCTTGTAGGATGAAATAAAATGAACCCAATCATTTCAAATCATCGGTAATGTTTTTGTAACTTTGATAACATTCTTGGCGGTAGCACGAGGTTCCAATCACTCAATGAGCCGTGGTCGAGGAGTCTTTTCGATACATGGATGACCAAACCATGCAAGCAGCAGTGGCAATGTAAAATTTTGTTCCGTCTTATTGTCATCCTGGATGGTCAATATGGATGCTGCTATACAAGTTCCTATGTCCAAATGTTCACTCAGAAGTTCACATTATACACCCAAACTTTTTCTGAAAGCTTATATCGAAAGGATTAATTCTACTAAAACTTTTAGGAATTCAAATTAAATGTCACTTGATCAAAATTATAATGTAGCAACTCCATATTTAGCATGTACATGACGCAACTCAGAAATTTGGATTCCTCTTTGCAGCCATCTGCTCGACCATCGTTAAAATCTTCTCGGTGTGTTCCTGGGGCAAAAAGAAAGCGTGTCTAAGATTTTTTGAGATAGTATCCAAACTTCAGAAAGGCTGAAGATACGTTTGGAGGAATATCGCTGATTTTTTTCTAAGCCATGGTCGGATGAAGAATACTAAGAAAGCCCGATACACTTTTTGATACCTTTTTTCACTTAGCAACAGGAACTCACACAGAAAACTTAAGGCAGCTAGGTCAACCAAATTTCTGACCGCCGAGATTTTTCAAAATCATATCCAAACTTCAGAAAAGTCAAAGGCAAGTTTGGAGGGGTAACCTTGGCAACCTTGGTAACCTTGGTAACCCTGATTTTTGGTGATTCATGGTGGGAGAAAGAGGGTGAAATTGAAGAAAGCCGGACACCGTCTTTTTTTGTCGCCTATTAACATGAACTCACACAGAAAACTTCAGGGTGGTCGAGCAGATGGCTGCTGAGATTAATTCAAATTTCCGACTTCCTTCATGTACATGCTAAACATCATGTCGTGACGTAATAGCTTTGATCATATGACATTACTCCTTGAAGCTTTGATCATTGAAAATTAATTCTCTGAAAACTTTGTTGGCTGGATAAAGTGAACTTCGGGATGAAAATTTGGACATATTCACGTTGCAGCGGTTGAGCCGGCTCTGCTTGCAGTGCAGGATCAAACGTTGGCTGAGGTTAGTCGAGCGAAAATCGAGACAATACTCAGCAAAGCAGTGAAGCCTGCCAGAAA
>JAOWAR010166504.1:0-10119 GCA_028571005.1 Clathrina lutea
GTAGGAGGAAGAGTACTAGGAGTAGGAGTAGGAGGAGGAGCAGGAGGGGAGCGGGAGTGGAAGGGGAGGAGGGGAAGGGAGGGGTGTTCAATGATTTTTGTATGCATGGGGAGGGGTTGAGTGACATTTGTTTTGTAAGGCCTCTGTGATTCTTGTTTGGGAAAGGGGTTCGGTGACATCTGTTAAGAGAGAGAGGGGACTCAGTGACCTTTGTTTGGGAAGAGGGTTTCGAGATTGTCTCAGTTCTTGCTCTGAGAATTGCTTCGTTGAAGAGGGTTTCGTGATCATCTCAGTTCTTGCTTTGAGAATTGCTTCGTTGACATAGCATGGCACATTGTGTGGTTTATTCATGACAGCCGCTGCACAAAAGCAAGCATTCACCAGATTGGTCTTCACGCTACAGTGAGACAAGAATGTGAAAAAACCACACGTGATAGCAGCTTGCCCACTCCCCCCCCCCTCCCCCTGCGTCAGGAGACTGAAGCTTAAGTGAATGTTCCCTACTGCCCACGTTACATTGCTACTTACGAAGCCACGCCCATTGCAATGATGACAGCGGTTGTAGCCTCGACCACAGCACCGGTGACATTGCTTGAAAGTTGAGAGAATCATATGAAAACAGCAAGAAACTATTAAAGGACAAGGTTAGCTATGACCCAAACAAAAGAACTTCAGGAAAGAATTCCATCATGAGACAGACAGAGAGAAGGAAAATGAGAACTCACTTTGATTGAGGAGGTGTGGGGCACTTCAAGCTCAATGCATTTGTTGATAAACATCTTCGGAATAGGAACTTGAATATCCCATGGCAACGGAGCTGGCCCATTCATGCAGCTGTCAATGGGCTGGCCTGACGAACAAAGCCAATGTCAAGCAAAAAACTGAGACCTTCAAGCATTAAGTGCAGCCTTACAATGTCAGGGCAACACAGTCAAAAGCCACCCAGAATACTGGTTGTGTGCAAACTAAACTGGTCACCAACACTGAAAAACACCAATCTGATGAAAAATACGGTTTTAGCGTAACCCAACCCTTGATTTATCTTCGGGTTTCGAGGCAGCCGATGGAAAGGCTGGGGATTCTGCAACTGCTGTGAAGAGGCTGAGTGAACCACAAAGGTGAAAAGTGAAAACACCATATAGAATTGGCTGGTTATGAGGTCCGCAACAGTCCCATTCTTACGGCTTACAAAACAGCCTCCATGGCTGGGTGTGAGGTCCGTGAAAGTGCCATTCTTACAGCTTACAAAACAGTCAACCACGCTCAATGAATTGTGATGACATGCAGTCGGCATGCTTATCTACCGCAATGAATTGTGATGACGTGCAGTCGGCATGCTTATCTACCGCAATGATACCTTTTCATCAAGAGCCTTTCATACCTTTGTATGGCTTGTGGTCCCAACTGGTGGATCGCTTTTCCGCGAAGGTTTCCAGCGTGTACTACAAAGGTATGACAAGCAAAGCACTATGAAGCACTGCTCCACGATGATCCCAATGCTACTACTGGTCAAATCTAAAGTACCCTTTTCAAAAAAATGGGCTCATGCAAGGAGACTGTAACCTTAGCCCCTTCTCTCTTTTCTTTCTACAGCCTGTCCTTAGTCCCTTTGCTCTCCTGATCATTACGTGAATGACTTCACACAAGACTTAACGATCAAAGAACGCCAACCCAAGCCCCCTCCCCCCACCCCCACCCCACACACACACGCACAATACATCAACAAGACCAAGACCAGGAATTAACACATCTCAGACACAATAATTTGTATCTTTTACTCACATATACACATTGGAGAAATAGTCTTCAGAACTCCAAGAAAATTCACACAAGTTACGTCTCTAGAAACATTCTACTTGTCTCCTCCCTTTCCGTCCCTTGTTCTTGTCATCCTGGCACTCACATGGAATGCGTTGGTAGCAACAACCTGTGTGACAACCATCTCCTGAGCTGCTTTCTTCCCGTAGCAACAGTTGGAAGCCACAAAGTCTAAAAGAGCCTCTCGCACTTCTTCTTCAGACAATTGCTGGACGTTCCTTCAAAAAAAAAAAAGAAAAAAAAAACGACACTGGCTTGGTTACCAAATGATGCTTGGGAAAGCAGAACTAACTGTCACAAGTCAGCCGTCTCTCGGTCTAACCCATTTAACTCACAGTGTTCTCCCAATCGCAGTGACAGATCATAGCATACTACGTTGTCAACGAAATCAATGAGAGAGGAATCATCTCAGTGTTAGAAATCCTGTTCACGCCTCACTTAATCCATCCTCCCACATTAGTATGAGGTCTCTGGTGCATCGATCAACCTGATATCACAGCCACAATCAGTGAGCTACAAACAGGAAGCTAGTAGAAGTTGCCCACTGGGTATAGCAAGGATCTAGAGTGTACTGAAATATAAATTAATGTTCTGAAAAGATCAGAACATAAGCATTTCCATAACTGAGGACTACACACGAAATCAGCAGTGCAAGTGCAAGGTTGTTCTTACTGGTGAGTTCCAACTCCCGACTGCGGAGCTTGCGTCATGTGGAGCAAAAAGTTTATTTTTGATCGATCACTCCTCTTTGGGAGACACAGCGAGCGGCCAGAAACTTCGTAATTCGGTAGCCAGTGTTAGGTACTAGATGACCTTCAACTAAGTTTCTTTCCTCTTTGTCCTCCAAAAAAGAAGAGGCTGGTCGAAAACGGCTTCTACGACTGTATTGATCTACAGCCTGCGTTCAACTGTACCGAGACTTTCTCTGGGTTTAACTGTACCGAGGCTACGTCTGAGTTCAGCTGTACCGAAGCTACGCCTGGGTCCAACTGTACAGGGGCTATGCGTGGGTTCAACTGTACTGAGGCTCCCCCTGAGCTCAACTGTACCGAAGGTACGACTGTTGCCTGGGTTCACCTGCACCGAGGCTACGCCTGGGTTCAACTGCACCGAGGCTATGCCTGGGTTCAACCGCACCGAGCCTACGCCTGGCTTCAACTGTACAGAAGCTACGCCTGGGCTCAATTCCACCAAGGCTACGCCTGGGTTCAACTGTACAAAGGCTACGCCTGGGTTCAACTGTATCGGATCCACGCCTGGGTTCAACTGCACCGAAGCTACGTCTGGGTGCAACTGCACCGAAGCTTCGTCTGGGTTGAACTGTACCGATGCTACGCCTAGCCTCGGTACAGTTGAACCCAGGCGTAGCTTCGGTACAGCTCAACCAAGGTGTATCCTCGGTACAAGTGACCCCAGGGGTAGCCTCGGTACAATTGAACCCATGCGTAGAGTCGGTACAGTTGAACCCAGACTTAAATTACCCTCGGTACAGTTAAACCCAGATATACTCTCGGTACACTTGAACCCAGGCGTAGCCTCTATACAGTTGAACCCAGGCGTAGCCTCGGCTCAGTTGAACCCAGGCGTAACTTCGGTTCAGTTGAACACAGGCGGAGCTTTGGTGCAGTCGAACCCCGACGTAGCCTCGGTCCAGTTGAGACAGTAGAGCTCAGATGTAGCTTCGGTACAGTTAAACCAGAGTGTAGTCGCGGTGCAGTTGAACCCAGGCATAGCCTCGGTACAGTTGAAACCAGGCGTACCTTCGTTTCAGTTGAACCTAGGCATAGCCTCGGTACAGTTGAACCCAGATGTAGCTACGGTTCATTTGAACTGAAGCGTAGCCTCGGTACAGTTGAACCCAGGCATAGCTTCGGTATAAGTGAACGCAGGCATAGCCTCGGTACAGTTGAAGCCAGGGGCAGCCTTGGTACAGTTGAACCCAAGCATAGCCTCTGTACAGTTGAGCCCAGGCGTAGCCTCGGCACAGTTGAACCCAGGCATAGCCTCAGTACAGTTGAGCCCAGACACAGTCTCAGCGCAATTGAACCCAGGCGTATCTTGGGTGCACTTTAACCCAGGGTAGCCTCGGTACAGTTAAGCCCAGATAAATTCTCGGTGGAATTGACCCCACGTGTAGCGTCGGTACAGTCCAACTCAGACGTAGCCTCGGTACAGTTGAACCCAGGCATAGTCTTGGTGCAATTGAGCCCAGGCGTAGCCTTATTACAGTTAAACCCTGGCGTAGCTTCAGTGCAGTCTAGCCCAGGGGTACCCTCGGTGGAGTTCAACCCAGGCGTAGCACGGTACAGTTTAACCCAGACATATTCTCGGTGCAATGAACCCAGCAGTAGCTTCGGTGCACTTGCACCCTGGCGTAGCTTCGGTACAATTGAACCCAGGCGTGTCTTCGGCTCAATAGAACACAGGCATAGCCTCGGTACAGTTGAGACAGCTGGCCCCAGGTGCAGCTTCGGTACAGTTGAACGAAAGTATAGCCTCGGTACAGTTGAAACCAGGTGTCGCATCAGCACAGTAGGACCTAGGCATCACCTTGGTTCAACAGTTGAGCCCAGGCGTAGCCTCGATACAGCTGAACTCAAGCGTAGCCTCGGAACAGTTGAACCCAGGTGTAGCTTCGGCATAGGTGAACCTGGGCACAGCCTCGGTACAGTTGAAGCCAGGGGTAGCCTCACAACAGTTGAATCCAAGCCTTGGCTCAGTACAGTTGAGCCCAGGCGCATGCTCAGTAGAGTTGAACCAAGGGTAGCCTCGGTACAGTTTAGCCCAGATATAGTCTTGCTGCAATTTACCCCAGGCGTAGCCTCGGTACAGTTGAACCCGGACGTACTCTCGGTGCCGGTAAACCTATGCGTAGCCGCAGTGCAGCTCAACCCAGACAAAGCTTCGGTGCAGTTGAGCCCAGGCGTAGTTTCGGTACAGTTGAACCCAGGCGTAGCCTTGGTGCAGATGAACCCGGACGTAGCCTCGGTACAATTCAACACAGGCGTAGCCTCGGTACAATTCAACCCAGACGAAGCTTCAGTGCAGTTGAACTCAGACATAGCTTCGGTGAAGTTTAAGCCAGGCGTAGCCTCGGTCCAGTTGAACCCAGGCGTAGCCACGGTCCAGTTCATCCCAGGCATAGCCTCGGTACAGTTGAACCCAAACGTATCCTCGGCACAGTCGAACCCAGACATAGCCTCGATGCAGTTGACCCCAGACATAGTCTCGGTGCAATTGAACCCACGCCTGGGCTCAACTGTACCAAGGCTACGCCTGGATTCAACTGTACCGGGGCTATGTATGACTTCAACGGTACCGAAGCTACGCCTGGGGTCAACTGTACCGAAGCTACACCTCAGTTCAACTGTACCGAGGCTACACCTGGGTTCAATTCCACCGAGGCTACGCCTAGGCTGAACTGTACCGAAGCCACGCCTGGGTTCAACTGTACCGAGGTTATGCCTGGGTTCAAATGTACCGAGGCTACGCCTGGGTTCCATTGCACCGAAGCTACGCCTGGGTTCAACTGCACCGATCTACGCCTGGGTTCAACTGTACCGAGACTATGTCAGAGTTTAACTATGCCGAGGCTACGTCTGAGTTTAACTTTACCGAAGATTCGTCTTGGTTCAACTGTACAGGGGCTACGCGTGGGTTCAACTGTACCGAGGCTCCCCCTGGGCTCAACCGTACCGAGGCTACACCCGTTGCCTGTGTTCACCTGTACCGAGGCTACACCTGGGTTCAACCTTACCGATGCTACGCGTGGCTTCAAAGGTACAAGGCTACGCCTGGGCTCAACTGGACCGAGGCTATGCCTGAGCTCAACAGGACCGAGCCTACACTTGGCTTCAACTGCACCGAAGCTACGCCTGGGCTCAATTCCACCGAGGCTACCCCTGAGTTCAACTGTACCAAGGCTACGCCTGTGTTCAACTGTATCGGATCCACGCCTGGGTTCAACTGCACCGAAGCTCCGTCTGGGTGCAACTGCACCGAAGCTTTGTCTGGGTTGAACTGTACCAATGCTACGCCTAGCCTCGGTACAGTTGAACCCAGGCGTAGCTTCGGTACAGTTGAGCCCAGGCGTAGCTTCGGTACAAGTAACCCCAGGGGTAGCCTCGGTACAATTGAACCCATGCGTAGAGTCGGTACAGTTGAACCCAGACGTACCCTCGGTACAATTAAACCCAGACATAGCCTCGGTACACTTGAACCCAGGTGTAGCCTCAGTGCAGTTGAACCCTGACGAAGCTTCGGTGCAGTTTAACCCAGATGAAGCTTCAGTGGAGTTGAACCCAGGCGTAAATCGGTACAGTTGAACCTTGGCGTAGCCTCGGTACAGTTGAACCCAGGTGTAGCCTCGGTGGTGTTGAACCCAGGCGTAGCCTCGGTACAGTTGAAGCCAGGGGTAGCCTCACAACAGCTGAACCCAAGCGTTGGCTCAGCACAGTAGAACCCAGGCGCATCCTCGGTACAGTTGAACCAAGGGTAGCCTTGGTACAGTTTAACCCAGATATAGTTTCGCTGGAATTGACCCTAGGCGTATCCTCTGTACAGTTGAACCAGGACGTACTCTCGGTGCAGTTAAACCTACGCGTAGCCTCGGTGCAGTTCAACCCAGATGAAGATTCGGTGCAGTTAAACCTAGACGTAGCTTCGGGGCAGTTGAGCCCAGGCGTAGTTTCAGTACAGTTGAACCCAGGTGTAGCCACGGTCCAGTTGAACCCAGGCGTAGCCTCGGTGCAAATCAACCAAGCCGTAGCCTCGGCACAATTCAACCCAGACGAAGCCTCGGTGCAGTTGAACTCAGACATAGCTTCGGTGCAGCCGGGAACTCCTGGATCAACTGCTCGAACTATTTGACCAAAGCTGGCCTGATCATGGCTTGCCTCAGTTTATTAGTCCATCCACAGCTGCCCAACCTCCAAGGCTACATGTCAGATTGTGTTTCCCAAATATTAGCATTTTATGGATTGAGCCTGATGCAGAGTGAAAAATGAGGTAAAAACAGTGAGAGAAAACCCTAGGATTTAAATTGTCTTGCCAAAAGGAGTGTTTAAACAAAACATGGTGAAACTTTAACCTTTTATATCTTGGCCATTTCACAAGCTATCAACTTTAACCTAAAACTCACAAAATAAAGCCCAATAATTTTCTTATAAAACAAGTTGCGGCAAAATCAGAGAGGTGAACGCTTGCTTTCAGTCGAACTTTAGTACCATGACCTTAGTACCATGACCTTAGTACTATGACCTTAGTACCATGACCTTTATATTTTCATTTTCCCTGTTTCCTGAGGAATGCCCAGGCAACCTTGGCCAATACGTCAAGTTGGTGCAATAAGATATATATTATATTGCTATGGTGGGGGGTAAATACAAGAAAGTATGTTTTCCCAGCAAGGAGCTAAAATGAAAGAGATTCCTCTTTCTGTCTCCTCCCCTGCTCGTGGGGAGATGTCTTGATCTTCTCAGCACATAAATGCTCCTTTTTCCCACCAGTTATTCTTAATCAATTTCCTGGTTGACCCAGTGTTTTGGTTAACACGCCTTTTCCCATGGCCAGCAACATGAGTCATATCGCACGGGTGTGAGGTCCGTCATCGGATTCTGGTCCCTATGCTTATGACCAACCGTCGAACGCCCGCGGCCGCGGCCGTGGATGTACGCGTAGCGCAGGTAAATCTACATCATGATCAGGTATGGTGCATGCTACATTCCTGATTGTACTGTCCATATCGAGCAGAAGCGAGTAAATTTCTTTTGCGGGTTTGTCATACATAGAGATCGAGAAGAAAAAGAAAGGTCGTGATTTTTGGCCAAAAAAAGCGGGCGCGGGCTGTGCGCGTGACATTGTATTGCTGGCCATGGCCTTTTTTCGACAAGCTTCTTTCTATACAATACCTCAGTTTCTCACATACTAGTACATAAGCTATCCAAAAATGCATATTGTTGCCACATGGCAGGTGCCATTCTCAACTGGTACCCAGTTACAATGAATTGAAATCTTTGTATATTTACAAAAACTCTCTCCTCTCAGGTAACAGCTCGTTATGGATAGCTTTCCCTCTAAAGAGGGATAGCCAGTTATTTAGAACTTGACGAACTGAGGCTGGCACAGCTCAGTCGAAACGTCGTTCAAAATTTACCAAGCTTTGACCTAAGAGGAGAGAGCTTTTTCTAAACAAACAATTCAAGAAGGAGGTCAAGAAGTTCTTCCAAAACAATTGGAATCTTGTTGACGGAAAGGAATTTTTACTTGTAGTGATAGATGAGAAGGTCGGAAGAGTGACTACTTGTAGTGATAGATGAGAAGGTCGAAAGAGTGACTCGAGTGACATGCTGGTATACAAAGGCAGCAAGCCGGTAACCAGTCCGCCAGTAGCTATAACTTTGCATACTAGTAGAACGCACGTTTGGTGGGCACAGCATCCCAGGGAAAGGCTCCGTTTCTATAAAATTTTCCCAGTTCTACCCAAGTTGCTTCCTTGCAGGTTGCTCTCACCGTACGTCGACTGGACCGTCCACTCTCTTGAAACGGCATAAGTTATAACCATCCGGTACTGCTTGTCGGCTGCCATAAGAGCTAGCCATAATCCTAAAGCGCTTCTTCCCATGATAATCTAGTTAGGTTGAGCCTTGTCCGGGAGCCTCGGAGTAGAGCTCGAGTGAAGCATGGAGGATTTGTTGACGACATCCGTCAAAGCTCAGCTGCATTGCCACCCAGGCATGCTTGAAACTCTGGTCAGACGTCAGGCTTTAACAATTAAATTTCTTCTCTCCTCTGTGTAAGGCCAGGTGAAGGTTACTAAAGAGAGGAACGATCTCCGTGATATTTTCAATGAACTTGTCTCCTTTCATACAGTCGTGTCGAAGTGCAGACGATCTCAGGCTTCGCGCAAATATCAGCTTGACTTAGCTAGACTACATGTGGTCTTTAGACTGGCTGCGGCCGGGCCGCGGGCCGGGCGGAAGTGCAGTAGATCTACCACAGAAAGATAGTAAACAAAACCACATGGCTGCGCGCCATCTTGGCTGTAAGTGTGTAAGTGATGCATCGATCGGAAGGGCAAAATAGGACGGGGTGGGGGAGGCAAATCGTTGCAGTGTGGAAGGGCAAAGATTACAGCAACGTTTGAGGAGTTTGGAAAGGGCAAAGAATGAAGGAACGTTTTAGGGGAAAGGCGATCGTTGCAGTGTGGAAAGGACAAAGATTATAGCAACGTTTGAGGAGTTTGGAAAAGGCAAAGAATGTACATGTAGGAACGTTTTAAGGGAAAGGCGTGACGTAATCGACTTCGAGCTTTGGACCTTTTTCTTTATAGAGTTCAGCCCATCTGTGCTATTCCTTTTCTCATTCTCCCCTTCTACTTCAGACAAGCGGTTCAGATCTGGTTGCACCGGACTTCACCGAGCACCAGCAGCTGCTGGGAAAGCTTATCAATGCCTCCAACTTAAGTTTTGTTCTGGTTGTGTTTCGTCTTTGTAGCTACAATCGTTTTCATTTACCAGGCGCTCTGAGATTTCCTTTTTTTTCCTTTCATTTGCTGCACTCCAGGGAAAAGACCAATGGCTCAGTCGCTCAAGTGCGAACGCCACCAGCCTGGACCCGTCAGTCTGCCCTTACATAGCTTGCGGTAAGCGGGAGTGTCAAAATCCGAGCGTTCTGGGGAAAAATACTTCTGACCTACACTGAAATGAATTTTTTTTGTCGTCAGGAAGAAACGGAGAAGCACCTCGCCAGCCCTTGGCGAAACTGGACAAGCAGAAGTCATGAACTTTCTGTCCAGCCGCTCTACCCTGTAGGTACCCTCAATTCACTTTGTCAAGAACTTTCTGTCCATTCACAGTGCCTGCTCTAGGATATGACTGTAGCGGGTCACTGTTGACCTGGTACTGTTTGCTCAACCGTGTCACCTAACTTCAGATGGTTTGACTCCCACCACCAGTGCATTAAACCTATCTAATGTTATACTAGTTTAGCAAATCTGAATTGCCTATGACTATCATACCAATCAGGTCACCACACTCAACAGGACAAACACGGCAAACAGAGGCACATGAGAGAGGGAGAGAGAGGGAGAGAATGAGAGAGATCGGAAGATCGATCGCGAGTTAAGAAAACATCAGGTGATTTGGCCACTGCAAGTGTCAACAAATCCTTATAATATATAAAATATTCGCCGGTATTCACACGGGGCTTAGCCTTGGGAAATAACGTATACGTAACATGTCAACGTTACTATAGCTAAACCTTAGCTACCGCGCTACTACCCAGGCGGAACCCGGCGGTAAC
>JAOWAR010166515.1:0-10119 GCA_028571005.1 Clathrina lutea
AGTTCGCAGATTGATGATTGGTTATTTATCAACCATGTATCATTAAAAGCTGACACAAACTGTTGATGTTAGTACCCATACATGTTTATGACGCCTTCAGCATTTGCTTGCAGGCTCAGAATTTGGCCAAACCATATTTGCCATGTACATGACACATAAGTCGAAAATTTGGATTCATCTCGGCCATCTCATCGACTCGACCTACCCCTTTCTCAGCGACTTCCTGTTCCTAAGCGGCAAAATATAAAAGCAAGGCTGGGATTTTTCCAAATCGTATCAGACATGCAGAAATTTAAATTTATCACTGAGGCCAAAATGTTTGTATCATGGCTGCAAAATTGATGAAGTTACTAGGTCATTGCCTCAAACTAAGGTCAGATCTTGGAGTCCATTGGCATTGCCATTCCGCCTTCCTGGTTGGTGTCTTACGCAGCAGGTATATTCTTGTAGGGGCAATATCCATCCGGCACCACATGTATGTGGTGGCGGGAACTTTTCAAGAAATCTACACCCTACTCGGTTTTTGAAAGTTTCAGTTGAGCTTTTCCATCATTCATATGTTTTCCTTCTAACTGTCTTTGACACCTCCTCTTGAAAGCTTGTTGTTTCACGCGAAGTCGGGATAACGAACAAAAAAAAAAGACACCGGCGTCACGGGGAGCACTGGTGGTCTTGCATGCGGAGAATGAAAAGTTACAGGGGCTTCGACGGATATTGATGTCCGCGAACATTCCTGGCCAGCAAATCCAAATCATTTTGACGTGGGACTCACCGTGAAATCCTGGAAGGGCCAATTTGAAATATCCTATATGCCAAGCAGGTGATGTTGCTGGGTCAGGATGTGTCCAACCTCGCTCAACAAGGTAAAGGCGGCCGAAATGTTCTTGCACCATCAACAAAGAAACAAGGTTGAGCGTTTCCAGGTTTAACAGGTTTAACAGGATACCATCGACGGTTTGCTAGTCATTCTGGTGGGCTTGTAGGCCTTTGACTGAGTTAATGAAGAATGGAAAACCAAACTGTGACGAGCTTGTCTCTCCCGCGGCCCTTCTCGGCAAGCCATGTTTTCCTCCTCAAGTATAATGCCTCAGCCAGTATTGGGATTGCTGCTGTGCCAGACTGAGTCAAGAAGGGGAGGAGTGCTGAATCACGAAGGGGAGGAAGGAGATCATGCTGTCACTCGTGCTTAAATTCAATGGCTTTCCAAGCACACAACTCAGTTAAACTGGCTATCGTCGGACTCACCTGCTGCTACTTCAAGTTCAGTGGATCTGCAAGAATATACATATACCTGCTGCGTAAGACAGCAACCAGGAAGGCGGAATGGCAATGCCAATCAAGTGGACTCTAAGATCTGACCTTAGTTTGAGGCAATGATCTAGCTATATAGTCATCCATTTTGCAGCCATGATACAAACTGAACATTTTGGCCTCAATGATAAATTTAAATTTCTGCATGTCTGTCAAGTTAGTGCTCAGTCATTCAAAAGTGTTAGAGCTCTCTCCTTTCTCTTGGATTTATAAGCTGTCGCCTGAAAGAGAAGGGGAACTGTGATGAAGTCCGCGTATGCTTTTACCTGCTGTGGGTCTGGTTTACTGTTTATCACTTATTACTCAGTTGTGATGAACTAGCGGTGACCGGGTCTGAGGCCATGTCACGTTATGTTTCGTAATGCGCGTCTTGTTGGTGATGTCTTCTGCCTTGTTTACCACTAATGGCGCTGTGTTTACCCTTGAGAGTGCCTGGTCGGGCTGATTGATTGCATGAGACCAGATGGCGCTCAGCCGCACGGAGACAGTATGGCCAGTTGCCTTGGTTGCCAGGTTAGGCCGTTTTCTCCCAAGTTCTGGGCCACTTTAATTTCAAGCCTGTGAATCTGCGATAAATGAATTTGACAAACGTTAACTCGGCGCGTGTCTTTGATTGGCATGATTAACGCACCATCTATTGTCGCGTGCCGCTGTGGTTGCGCCAGCGTGAAAACTTTCTTCCTACTTGATCGCGGATTATATTCGAGGCCACGGGTTGTAACGTCAGTTAGGCCAACACTCCGCGCGTGTGTCACTTCGAAAACTTCGATCTCATTTTTCTGTTGAATTGATCATGATTCTGCTCATGATGAGATCGATCGTGATGATCTGGGCGCACGATCATAGCCTACCGGAATGATCTATATGCGCCTGCGGTACCTGGTACCACGCCCGCCAGACGTCCCAGCATCCGTGGCGTCATTCGACATTAGCCGCAATCAGGAAGAACGTGCTGGTACATGGTCTTCCACCGGCGAAACGCACAGTATCGATTTCAAAGCTCGAACTCAGCGAGGTCTATGTGTAGACAAGGGTTTTGATTTATCGTTCAGCGGACTTCATGGAACACAATTATTCCTTCTCCGCTTCCCGCCTTACAAGCTGTGATGCCAACTTCATAACAAGGGCCTGCATGACGTTCTTGCAGGCCACCATTCAAGCAGGCGGTCACGATGGACGGCATGCATAGTCAAAGCTGAGCACAAGACACGGCCAATACCGGAAGTGCGGCTTTTCCGCACCGCGCCAGTTCAGGATCAACGCTGAACTAAAGAAGGCCGGTAGAAAAGGTCTACGCTTGCGTCTGCTGCTGCTGCCACGCAATACCCTTCGCACAGCTTGCCGGCTCCCCGACTATGGTAGTGTCTGGGTTCCTCTGCTGTCGCTTTGGCCGGGCGATCGATCGCTGTTTGGCCAGTTTTTGGTCATTTCGCTTTCCCAAGAAGCAGCCAATTTCCTTCGGCTCAGCGAGCTTGATTTGAGCACGAAAGCCAGCAGAAGCGTCTTCGGTTCAGGAGGCGGGGGATGAGGGCCTGGTGCTTCGACGGCCGTTGATCAGTAGGGATGCAATTTAGCTGGCATCCAGCTCCACCCGGCTTCGGGCTTGTTCATGGCGCGCAGTCCATTCCTTGTACGACGGCCCACTGCACTGACAGCATGCGAATGCGCATATACTCCAGCGCCATGGCCAGGACCAAGAAGTGTAGAACAGGCGCGAATCATCTTGCAGGGCGAGCCCATCATCTGCCAGCTGACATTCACCATGTTCACGTGTGCGCTCCGGTTTGAGTCGAAGCACTTCAGTATGCAGTGTGTTTTGTTTGTGGTTTTGACAGAGTGACATTGTATACTGGCCTTGCGCCCTCCACACGTCGATAATCGAAGGCCCCGCTGCTTCTGTGTCGTCTTTACTAAAGTAGTACCACGCGCGATATGGCCAAGATTTGAAATCAAAGCCGCCCGTGAAAACCGTGTAGGACAATGAAGGAAATTCTTGAACGATCTGCCTGGGAAAATTCTCACGAATCTATCGTTTTAGGCGAGGACTAGGTAGTCCACTGAGCCCCGCACCGTCTCCAATTACTCTCTGCACGGCCCTGGCTCTTCTTCGCGCACGTCTTCGCTTGGGGCACGGCGCGGTGCAGCTGTGCAGTTTCACGAACTGATTCCGTCCAGCTTACCTGGTTCCGAGTCACTCCTACAGGCTACAACTGCTGCTCTACCGTTCCGTCCGTCCGTCGACGACGAGATACCACGTCGTCCGTGTGAGTGGTCCAGCTGCTAAGACTCGAGGCTCTTGAAAGCGGCCGGGGCGTGACACGAGCTCTCGAGATCGTCGCTGGACACTTCGTGATGGTGAGTCCTCGCATAGCCCAAGGGCACATGACGAAGATTAATTTTCCCTTTCTGATCTGCTGTCCATTGATGACACTTCTGTCATCTTTAGTCCAAGTTTCCGCTCAGTCTACCTTGAAACCTTACTTTCAACAATTCCCACGATCTCATTCCCAGAATACACCTCAAAGCCTAACGGTTATGTTGAAAACGCCTTGTGGAAAACAGCTTCAAAACACCACGAGGTATCTACACCTCATAGGATCCCCAGCCAATGATCTGACTTGAGTCTGAAGTTGTACATAACTGAAATATGTACTATGTGAAGGGGCTGAGCTCGTGGAAGAGATCGACTTCATAGCAGTTTTGTCATAACCTGAAACTCACACTCACCTCGCGCCCATGGCTGAGAATCGTTGCTGTTCAAAGCTGAGCATGGCCCGATGTTATGATAATAATAGTTTGGGAAAGCTAGCCTCAGACACAGACTGTAGCTTTCACATGTTCACTGAGCCCTCTCCGCCACGTGTTTGGTGATTAATGCTGTGGATGGCACACATAGTGGCAGTTGCACGGTGTGATCATGATGTTGACACTCCGAGTAGCGTTTGTGAAAAAAATCCACAGCTGGAGAAAATAAAGTGTGACAACGTCTAGTGTGTCAGAAACATGAGTTGGAGGCAAGACAGTTTCCATCGCCACCGCCACCACCCTTTCTCCTCCTCAGTCTCCTCCTCCTCCTCCTCCTTCTCCTCCTCCTCCTTCTCCTCTTCCTCCGACCTCCTACGCTTTCAACTCAAACTCTGACAAGGTCACAATTTGTGGCCGTAAAACGCTCCCCTGGCCACATGCACACAACAACACGAGAGAAGCATATAAGACTCAAGCAAGAGAGAAGTAGAAGGACAAGAAAAAAGATCAGAGATTTCCAGAGCATGAGAGGAGTGATAAGAAAAGATAGTGCAAGCTAAATACGGAACACAACACGCCTCCATTGAATACAAATACGAAAGCGGGAAGCCACAAATTAGGTACGCCAGAGGCCACACGTTACATGTCAATCTGTCTCAAGATCTTCATCTCAGTCCTCCCTGGGCCTACAGAATTTTCTCGAAACATTTCTCTCTGCCATTTACAGGATTCCTCCCATGAGACAAAACCGGGGCATGAAACACCAAGTGTGGAAGAAGCAGTCACTGCACCATCCGAGGGGAGTCCATCTGTCGAAGGAACACCCTCGATGCCGGAAAACAGGCCAATGGCAGCAGGTGTAAGCATACAGCCTGCCAAGGATTCACGAAGTGGTGCAGCGGCAGCTCTGGATGAGGGAACGCTGTCTACTGTAGGTACAACTAAAGTAAAGACGAAGGTGACTGCCGAGGAAGAGGTGGACATTAGGGCAATTGCTGATGTCGAATCAGGGACAATCACAACCGCTGACGCAATGTCAGATAGCAATGGAATTGCTCCATTCGAAGAAGGAGCGGCGTCTGTCACAGCTAAGGAATCGACAGCTGAGCTTGAGGAAGTAATGTCTGCAAAGGCACTGACCATTTCGGAAGATACAGCTGAAGCAAGAACTTCAGAGGAGACAAGGGAAGACATGAGCACAGGAGGCGGGGTATCGAGGGTGGAGGAGGTAGTAGGAGCGGAAACAGCCACTGCCGTTGATGAAACAGCTATGACTTGGAGGTGTGCAGAAGTGCGAAGTGCAGGAGACACTGAAACCTCAGCTGTACGTACAGAGTCTACAGATGTGGAGGTGGCGGCTGGAGACACTGAAACCTCAGCTGTACGTACAGAGTCTACAGATGTGGAGGTGGCGGCTGCGGTGACGACAGCTAGTGAAATGACAGCTGAAGAACTTGAGGCGGCCTTGGAAATTGCGGCGGAGACAATTGCAACAGCAGCGGAAATGACTTCTGAAGAAGAGAGAACAACAACGAGTGAGTCAACAGCTATGGAGGAGGACAGCACAGGTATGGAGATGGAAAAATCTGCAACGACTAATATAGGGACAGTTCCAGAGACAGTTGCCATGGAGATGAGAGTCCTTGAGCTGGAGAGGGTGGCGGCTGCCGGAGGGATGACACCAACAGCAAAGGACACAGCAGAGGAGGACAAGGCAAAAATAGCCAAGGAAAGATCAGCACCTACGGCATCAACTTCTGCTATGGAAGAAATGGAAACAGCTTCGAATGAAAGATCATCTACCAAGGCGATGGCTGCCATGACAACAGTGGATGCACATTTAGTGGAGGCATCGACCGCGCAGACCGCAGCTACTGACAGGGTAGGCCTGGAAATGGCAATTGAAGAAACTATAGCCGACGAAACAGCAGCGGAAGGAACTACTGCGGACAAGATGACAGCAGAAGGAATTACGGCTGAGGAGACGACCGCAGAAGGAACTACAGCCGAGGAGACAACTACTGAAGGAATTACGGCTTCTGATTTGACAGTGGAAGGAACTGCAATAGAGGAGACGGCAGCAGAAGGAACTACAGCTGAGGAGATGACCACAGAAGGAACTGCAGCCGAGGAGACAACTACTGAAGGAACTACAGTCGACGAGACGACAGCGGAAGGAACTACAGCCGGCAAAACAACCACAGAAGGACCTACAGCCATTGAGACAGCAGTGGAAGGAACTAGAGCCGAGGAGGCGACCACGGAAGGATCTACAGCTAAGGAGATGACAGCGGAAATAACTATGGCTGAGGAGACAATCGCAAAAGGAACTGCAGCTGAGGAGATGACCACGGAAGAAACTATAGTCGAGGAGACGACCACTAAAGGAACTACAGCTGGCAACATGACAGCAGATGGAACTACAGCTGAGGGGATGACCACAGACAGAAGTACAGCCGAGGAGACGACCACAGAAGAAACTACAGTCGAGGAGATTACTACAGAAGGACTTACAGCCGGTGAGATGAGAGCGGAAGGAACTACCACCGAGAAGACGACCGCGGAAAGAACTACAGCCAAGGAGACGACCACAGAAGGATCTACAGTCGATGAAATGACCACAAAAGGAACTACAGCCGTAGAAACAGTAGCAGAAGGAATTTCAGTCCAGGAGATGACCACAGATGGAACTACGGTAGAAGAGACGAGAGTGGAAGGAACTACAGCCGGCGAGATGACAGTGGAAGGAACTACAGCCGGTACAACAGTGGAAGGAACTACAGCCGGTACAACAGTGGAAGGAACTACAGCCAGCAAGACGACCACAGACGGAACTACAGATGGCGAGACAGCCACAGAAGGAACTATAGCCGGTGAGATGACAGTGGAAGGAACTACAGCCGGTAAGACGACAGTGGAAGGAACTACAGCCGGTGAGACGACCACAGAAGGAACCACAGCCAGTGAGACTACCACAGAAGGAACTACAGCCGGCGAGACAGCAGTGGAAGGAACTACAGCCGGCGAGATGACCACGGAAGGAACTATAGCCGGCGAGACGACAGGGGAAGGAGCTATAGCCGGTGAGACGACAGTGGAAGGAACTACAGCCGGTGAGACGACAGTGGAAGGAACTACAGTCGGCGAGACAACAGTGGAAGGAACTACAGCTGGCGAGACGACTACAGAAGGAACTACAGCCGGCGAGACGACCACAGAAGATACTATAGCCGGCGAGATGACAGTGGAAGGAACTACAGCCGGTGAGACGGCAGTGGAAAGAGCTACAGCTGCTGAAACGGCAGTGGAAGGAACCAAAGGTGCTGAGACAGCAGCAGAAGGAACTACAGCCAGGGAGATGACGGTGGAAGAAGCTACGGTCGAGGCGAAAGCAGCAGAAGGAACAAGACTCGAGATGACAGAAAAAACCGGCGAAGAGACGACAACAATAGATGCAAGAGTGGAAGGAGCAACAGTTGCAGAAACAGTCAGTGAGACAACAGCAGAAGAAGCATCAGGAGAGGAGATTAGAGCCCAACTTATCAAAGCTGAGGAGACACTAGCCACAGGTACAACATCCAGGAAAGCAGCAGCTGAAATAACAACAGTCGAGCAGGCAACAGCTGTAGGGATGATACTAGAAATTGCACCCGAAGAATCAACAACTGATATGGAGACAGGTGCAAAAACTTCAGCCAGTGAGAAGGTAACAGCAGAAGCAGCAGCCATGGAAACGGCAGCAGAAAGGATGGCAGTGAAAGAGACAACTGTGACAGGGACAGCAGCTGAAGAGACAACAGCAGTAGTGGCGGTGGCTGCAGGATTGACGACTGCTCGGATAGCTGTAGGAGAGCCAGCTGTACCACCAGCAGAGCTTACGGTAGCAGGGAAAACAGCCGAGGAGGTAACAGCAGAAGAGACGACAGTGGAAGGGACCATTCCGGTGGAAGCAATAGTAGGAGAGACGACAGCCCAAAGGATGACTCCTGGGGAAATAACAGTGGAAGAAACACCAGTGGAAGGAACGATTCTTGTGGATTTGACAGGGGAAGAGACAACAGCGGAAGGGATGTTATCGATTCCTGGGGAGATAACAGCAAGAGAGATGGCAGTGGGAGAAACAATTCCTGTGGAGGTAACAGCGGAGGAGACAACAGCTGAAGGGACGATTCCTGACGAGGTAACAGCGGAAGGGACGACAGTAGAAGGGCTGACTCCTAAGGAGGTAACAGCGGAAGAGACGATAGCCGCAGGGACGACTCCTGAGAAGGTAAAAGCGGAAGAGACGGCAACACCAGTGTTGACAGCTAAGGAAACTGCGGCTGAAGAGACAACAAAAGAATGGACAACAGTAGCAGAAACAATGACCGAAGCAACAGTAGTGAAAAAGGTGACACCTGAAGGGACAATGGCTGAAGGAACAGTGGTGGAAGGAACCATAGTGGAAGAAGAGATGGGTCAGGGGGCTACAACAGAATGTGTGGTTGCTGGAGGGATGACAGTCGCTGAAATGACAGCCATGGAGAAGGCAGCTGAAGAGATGGCAGCGGGAGAAACAGCCGTCGAAGTCGTGATGGCTGCTGGGAAGGTGGCTCCTGGGACAACAGAAGAACAGACAACTACTACAGAAATGGAAACAGAAGAGACTGCAGCCAAAGAGACAACGTTGGAAGAGACTAGAGCAGAAGGCACAATAGCAGAAGAGACAATGGCAGAAGGGTTGCCAGCAGAGGAGGTGATGGTTGCGGAGACGACAGCTGGACGTGCGACACCAGAAGGGAATATGGCGGAAGAGGCCAGGACAGAGTGGTCAATGGCCCCTGAGACCAACGCTGAAGAGAACACAGCAGAGGGGAAGACAGTTGACGCCACGGCAACCACAGGGAGGACACAAATGGAGGCAACGACTTCCGCACAGATAGGTGAAGTGAAGGCGGATGCAGGCATGACAACGGAGGTGACAAGTGGAACTGTCAAACCTGTACCCATGACAACAGAGGTGACAAGTGGAACTGTCAAACCTGTACCAGCTACAGAAGGAAACACAGCCACTGCAGTAGAGGAAGCAATACCCTCTGTCAACAAGGAGACTGTTATCGAGGGGAGTAATGCTGCTCAGACAGCATCTGCAGCAGGGCATCTAGAGGGGCCAGCTAAGACAGTGCCCGCTCCGCAGGAGAAGGAGACTACTGACTCTACTGATGGGGGGCACACCACAGTTGTATCGGAGACAATCGTCATGGAAGCAGCTTCAACAGCAAGGACAACGACGGTGACGGCGGGAACAACCTCAGCCGAACAGACACAATCTACTCCTGGGACAGGCCCAGATGAGGCAGCTGTGCACGAAGGTAGCGGAGTATGCCAGGACTGTGGCGGCACTGGACCACAGCGCTCTCCAATGAGACCACGTGGCATCCGCAGGCTCTTGAACTGGTGTTGGTCAGGCAACGATGTCGAAGAGCCTCGCTGTGAGCGGTGCGGCCGCTCCAGAGAGATGTACAATCCATACAAGGATGGTGATGCACAGAAGTAGGGCGTACTGTGCCTGTCATGACACCTAGCATAGAATCATGTGGAGGCATCTCCACTCTAGATTTCATGAGCCTTAGATGCCAACAGACTATAGACACTCGTCCTTGCGGCTGGAGAAAATTTTGTGAGATGAGAGAAATGTCGCCCTCTGCAGCCTCTATAATCTTCTCTACTATTTCACAGGTTTCACCTTAATCCACGTGTGTTATGCCCTTTCCTCTTCTTTGTCAAGGTCAGACAGGTGAGGTTCTTCGTGATCTGTAAATTTGAGGGGACAACGGTTTATGTTCTGTCCTCATCCTTTGTCACTTTGTGTGCTGTGCCTACATCGCCTCTGGTGTCCGGTCTTCTAGATCTAATGGGTGAAATTTCTTCCTGTGTGTCTCTCTGGTTTTGCTGCCTGTCTTCAATTTTCTCTTTCCTCCTCCTCCTCCTCCTCTCTCTCTCTCTGTCTCTCTGTCTCCCTCTCTCTCTCTCCCTCTCTCTCTCTCTCTCTCTCTCTCTCTCTCTCAACCCACCGGCCTGTCT
>JAOWAR010166526.1:0-17030 GCA_028571005.1 Clathrina lutea
TGTGTGTGTGTGTGTGTGTGTGTGTGTGTGTGTGTGTGTGTGTGTGTGTGTGTGTGTGTGTGTGGCGAGTGTTGCGCTATGGAAGAACGTGAAGAGTGTATTTGCTGTCATGAGTACGAAGAGGCGAGGAGATAGTTGCAGGCTGCCAGCGCAGAAACTCGTTTCACTTCATTCCCCAATTTTCCAGCCGTGTCTTTAGACAATGATTTTCTCAACACAGCGCTAACCGGTTGTTTATACTTGACCAAGCGGTGTCTTGACAATACTCCCAGCAATGAGTATGTGGCCCTCTCAGTTTCCTCTGCCTGCATCGACCTCTGGCGTTGCGGCCAAATCCGACTGGTCCATCGCTTGTTTCCAGGGCGTACGGCTCTCGGAACGCTTCAGACAAGATCTCTCAAACGTAATAAATTAAAAAAAAAGAGAGAAGCTCAAAAGACTGCTGTCAGATTTAGCGGAAAGCCAAACGATTATCTCGAAAGACGACCAAGCGTGACCTTTTAGTTGGCGCCCCAACAGCACTAACGTACGAATGTACGCACGCACGAAGAGAATAACGATCAGCACCAAGGTCGCTTACCGTTGCTCATTCTCTTGCCTGACCAGGAGCCTTTCGCTGTTTGGCTGGCCGATGAGCAAAGACAGAAAAAACAGCATCCTCCTTCAAGATTCGGCGGCTTGTCAAGCCGAACATCTCTACTTGCATATCACGCTGGAAGTCATCTCCGACAAAGTATTCGTTGCACACATATCCGATCTCCTTAGACCGTGATGGCAAGCTCTGCAACTTCAGCGCGGCTACCCATTTCCTCCCAAACTCATCATTCTTGGGAAACCTGTGAAAGCTGACCCCGCGTTCTTTCCTGTCCTTCCCAGAGTTGGAGCAACCAAAAGCTAAGCACCACACCGTCTTGCTTTCTAGTCAGTTTTTTAAGCGACAGGCCCAAACGTACTGATCATGATGAAACGACAAAGCTATCAAGGTGCTTCAGTGTCGTCACTGATCGAGCGGCTAAGGCGACGCCAAAATTAGGCCGGCCAAATTGAGAAGATTTTTTTTTCTCGGTTCCCGTTTGAATCGAGGTCCGATCTATCTACACAGTTCCTTTCTCGGTGAAAGGAGTGAGTAGCATGAACATCATTTTTGGCTGGAGTTCCCCTTTAAGGTACCGCCATAGACCCTCACTGGCCATGGTCAAGAACTGGCAGGAAAACGAATCAACCCCTTCTCCGCCGACCTGCAGGTCCACAAGGAGTATTTGGCAGCAGGAATGCGGTATGATGCCTCAGCAAACAGCGCAGCGATAAAAATTGCTGGACGTGACATTCTTCTCACATGCTATAGGTATGGCTGGAAATCCCTTCGAGGTAACCACCCTGGGTGGATTCGATCATGTGGTGGATTCAACTATTCGCCAGAAGTGGTGCCGCGAAGTTGCACAGGAAGGAAAGCATGGGTGTCACTGTGAAGAGCTACTAGCTCAGCAGCTCAGTGGTGGAAGAAATGTGATATCATAGAGCAGTTAATGAGGTATTTTGTGATGTTAAGCCATTCTTGGAGCAGAATGAGGACGCTGCGCCATGCATCATGTGACCAGCTGAGCATTTTTCGTTCAGATGAAGGGAAAAGAAAACAGCTTATCATGGAGTTGCACGCAATAGTTGACGTGGGAAAACCGTTTGTCAAGGCCACCTACAACTTTGAAACTTTTTGCTGGGTACACCATCTTGCAGGGCCTCTCGACAGGAGCAATTACTCCTATTTGGCAGCTCAAGCCAACGCTCTGGGCAACTCTCCAGAGGAGATTGCTGCTCTGAAAGCGCACACAGACATGCAATGGAACCAGGGGTCAACGTCTTTTTTTGCAGAAGTTCAATATCCAATTTTATAATGTTTCAAGCATTCAAAAAAGCAAGGCTTGCCTGGTAAAGGAAAGTGCAAGAGTGGAGACCTCAACCAGTTGAACTGCAAAATGTTCGTCTTTTCCTGTGATAGACAACACTGAAGTGATTGCAGATCTTCAGGCTGAGCTTCCAACGTAATTGGCAGAGGCAGAAGGTGTGAAGATTGAAGATGGGCAGCAATTTAATTCGTAGCCAGAATATCAAGACCAGTTGTCACATTGGTCTAGGGCTGCAAAGCTTCTTGTCCTTGTTCAGCCATCTAGCGCTGCTGCGGAACGAGTGTTCTCACTTTTGAGGCCTGCCTTCGATGATCACCAAGAAACTGGCTTTGAAAATTACCTTGACGCAACAGTTGTTGTCCAAGGTAACTCATTGATAATTGAAGGTGACTCAACGATTTCATTTGAGACTCATTGAATATTATACAAACATGGCATGAACATGTATGTACATAGTGAAATAATGGGAGGCTAATGTTTTGAAAGAAAGAATTCCCTTTACACACGGGAAGAGAAAAACTCAGCATCTGTCCTGACCAGGAATCGAACTCGGGACCACGTAAATCTAGTGCGTAGCTTTACCATCTGAGCTACTGGGTAGAGACCCACTTAGCCAGTCAGATAAGCATCCACGTTCCTCCCCACTCGACTTGTGCTGTTCGCATTTCCCTCGAGCTGTCAGGGCTAGAGAGCAACCTCACATGGTTAACAACACTACAACTTCCTCAAAATCCATCGAGGCTAGAACATTGTGAAATGCTAAATGTTGAAAGAATTAGGTAATAAATGTTTTCGAAGAAAGAAAACATTTTTCATACAAGAAGGGGAAAATCTGATAAGCTTTATGTGGTCCTGGGCTCCAATCTTGGTCAGGGCAGTGGCCAAGTTTCTTCGCTACCCATGTGAAAAGTGATTTCTTCCTTTCCAACAAAGTAATTTCCTCATTCTTGCAGTATTTAGGTTCTTCACGCTGTTCCGGCCTTGATGAATTTTGAGGAAGTCGTTGAAAAATGTGAGGTTGCCGTGAAAAACGTGACAAAGGTTGAAAAATGTGAGGTTGCCCTCTACCTTGTCAGTTCAGGGAAATGTGAGCAGCAGACGTGGAGTGGGGAGGAACTTGATTGCTTCTCATTCTTATTGAGTTGGCCCGCACCCGTAGCTCAGACCCTATAGCTACACGCTAAATTTGCGTGGTCCCGTGTTCAATTCCTCGTGGGGGTGGTGGCCAAGTCTTTTCTCTTCCCATGTGAAAAGCGATTTATTTCCTTCCGAACATCAATCTTCTCATTCTTTCAATATTTAATATTTTGCAATGTTCTGGCCTCAGTGGATTTCAGGGAAGCTGCAGGGTTGTAAAAATTGTGTGTTTCCCCTCTGCCCTTGACAATTCAAGGGAAAGTAGAGCAGCATACGTAGAGTTGGGAGTAACTTTTCTGCTTCTCTGTCTTGTTGAGTCCGCCCGCATCCGGTAGCTCAGACAATAAAGGTACAAACTGGTTGTGCATTGTCCCGTGTTGAATTCCTGGCCGGGACAGTGGCTGAGGTTTCCCTTCCTCTGTGAAAAAATATTTCTTTCTTTCAAAAATGTTCTCAGTGTGTCAAGATTCAATATATGACGTTGTTTCGGCGTTCATGAAATTAGAGGAAGTTGTAGGGTTCTTAAAATATGTGAGTTTGCCTTCTACCATTGTGGACTCGAGGAGTATGTGAACAATACCCATGGAGGGGAAGGAACTTGATTGTTTCTCTACCTCGTTGAGTCGGCACGCACCGAGAGGTCAGACGGTAGAGCTACACACTACATTTGTGTTGTCCCAGGTTTGATTGCTGGTTGGGGCAGTTGCCGAGTTTTTGAATCCTTGGGTAAAGAGCGATTTTTTCTCTTTCAAAACCTTTATCTCCTCACTCTTTCAAGATTCAATATTTCACGATGTTCTGGCTTCGATGAACTTCGAGAAAGCTGTAGGGTTGCGAAAAATGTGACGTTTCCTTCTTCCCTCGTGGACTCAAGGGAAATGACACATTCAGTGGGAAGGAACTTGGTGGTTTCTCTGACTGGTTGAGTTGGCCCGCACGCGGTAGGAAAGACGGTAGAGCTGCGCATTAGATTTCCGTGGTGGCAGGTTTGATTCCTGGTCGGGGCAGAGGCCGATTTTCCTTCCTGTGTGAAAGGCGAGTTTTTTTCTTTAAAGAAAAAAAGATATATCAGGAAGTAATGGTAATCTGTGATCTGCCGATCCACTCAAGTCTGCATGTAATTTTTTCAAGTACTGAAAATCAAAGAAGTTAAATTACTTGACTCATGTACATGTACCATATCCTATTTACTAAAAAAAATACTCAGAGTGAAAACGATCAAAAGATGCATCTCTATTTTCTTGCGGGGTTGGGGTGGCTTTAAGCATTAACCCCACAAATTAGCACTAAAAGGCAGAAAAAGAAGGACACTTTGAGCACAATTTGCCAAAAGATTAGCATCACATTTGTACCCCTTGTGTAGAAACTGCTTTGTCGAGAGTTTCCACTCTTCTGCGTGTTTTCGCTCTTTTCTGGACGATGGAGTCCAACGTCTCCTCGTAATTTTTTTCCAAATCGTTTCGCTGCACTTTCCAACAAATCCGGAGCGTCTCTAGACAGCGGCCATGATGAATCCACTGAGAGGGCAAATGCAACAAGGGAATTGAAAGTAAACCCGACGAAAGCTGAAAGTCAATCCGGATTGAATCCGACAAAAAACTCCAAGTGCATCCAAAATGAATTCGCTGAAAACCGAAGCAAATCCGAAGTACACTCTCTTATATCTCTACCAACTCCTTAAAACTCTGAATGCCGAGGCAGACAACTGCGTACACCAAGTATGCCCAAGATGTCATCTCCATGACGTCATCATGTCGCAAGGTGAGCTCTCCCCATTGTCCAACATCCCCTAGCAATGCCCATAGCAACACCAAGGCAACATTGGTGCTCAGACTTCTTTCTCCATTACTGCTAACACTAATTGATTTAACACAGTAATCCTTGTATCCACAAAACATTGAGATGGGTACGGTGCAATTTTAACTTTTATGAAGATCACATATAGCTCGTTTACGGATCGATTTTGTAAAATCTAAATCTCTTTTTGTTCTTACCATTCCACTTTTCCATGGAAAAGGAAAAGGGCAGGACAGCAAATCAGGAAGTGTACCTTCCCTCAACATTCAACATAGCTGTAAAGTTCTCATCGTCGCAGCAGCGAGCATGTGAGTAATTTCATTGCTGCATATCAACTTCAAAGGCTTCATCTCTGAGTATTAGTTTCTGTTCTTCCTGGATACTTTTGGTGTACTTTACCCTTGGACTAAACTAAGATAGAACTAAATTAGGACAGAACACACCCATGACATTCATATAACCAGCTGATCAGACGTTTCCAACAGTGGAGGGAAGGGAAGACAACAGGGACAAAGGAGGAGTATATGCAGTTGGCACATGGGCATTGGAGGGTGTATGAATATTGTCTGAGTGTTGTAATGGTGTGAACCTTTTGAAATGCGTTAAACATAGCAAGCAATGCTTGACCTACATTTTTGCAACAGGCCGTCAAACGCGCTATTTCGCTTACCGTGATTTCTTAAACCAGGGAGAACCTTCCTTCTTTTTCAGTGCTTCACAGGAGTGTATTCATATCCGCCTTGGTGTTCATTCCTTGCCAGAAGCCAACCTTCCAAACAAAAATGTTCAGTGGAAGGGTTCGCTGCTACCCAAAACGAAATCGTGACCGCATGTCAATCTGGCCCGATGGCTTCGAAACGAATTCCTGCTGATCTGGAAAAAAGAAACATAACAAGAAAGGCCCTTTTCGCCGACAGATCGAACGCTCCATGTTACCACCACAAGTCAAACCTTGCATCAAGCACAAAGCGAAAAAAAATAAGGACAGCAGGGAACAAGCGGAAACCGCCAGAACTTTAGGCGGAAAAACGGCAGTTGGCATTTCTCCATGCATTACCAAGTGCTTCTGCCGGCACCCCTTTACAAGCGCCACACATATCCGTTAACAGGCTCCTCGCAGATAGATTGCTGAAACGCGTAGGGCCTCGTCGAGACCTATCCAGGCCTTTGCGAAGGCATTTTGTATCCAACAGCAATTACTCTGGGACCCAGATGAAAAACTGTGTCGACAAGAGATAGGATTACAGTAATGCCTGAGGCCTCAGTTGAGCTGTTGAACATTCAATCAAGCATGCTGGTGCGGTGACTTGTGGCATTTCACCCCGTGAAGCTGTCAACTTTTGCAGAGCCAGTACTAGTTGCAAGTTTGCTCATGATTAGGCGCACCAGGCTTTACCTCAGCTTGCCTGGCGGCTGGCCTTTTTCTTCACCTTTTGCTTTTCCCCTTGCTGTAAAGGCTTCTCCACAGGTCAACCCTTCCAATTCAGGAGCGGTTGCACTGCTCATATTGATTGTGCCAAATCTGTGTGTGGATGTAAAAGCGTTGAGCGATGGTGGAGTTTTCAGTAATCTACTCTTTGCTTTGGCGGCATTGCGCCAGCAATGTGCAAGACGAAGTCAAAGAAGTTTAGCTGCAACAAAGTGCAATGGACACAACGATCAATGACCGCTCGTAGACTTGCATGTATATAGAACGTACATGTACTGTTGTTGTCATCGCGCAGGTAGCTGCACACCCGCCATGATAGATACGCAAGAACCAGTTCTGTCCTCGTACTTCCGTACCAAAAAATGTTTGATGGCCATGAGCAAGTATACATGCATCTGCACCAATGCAAGTATACATGCATCCGCGCCAACACAACTCGGATGCATACAGTACATGTTTAGTGCACCTATATCCCATGCACTACATCCTCAACTTCCATCATGAACACCCCCTCACCATCACCAACAGTCGTCAGTATTATTACTACCAATATTAGAATTCCACTACCACCAGCACCACCAGCACCACCGCCACCAGCACCACCGCCACTGCTATCTCCACCCACCACTGATGAGCCAGTCACGGCGAAACTGCTGCAGTCGTGCAGTTCTGTGTATATATATTTGTAAATACTTGTTTTGGCCGCCCACAGGCACACTTGTGGCCAGCTTCTGCCTTGTGGCGTTGTACTTGGTGGGTGGTGGCAAACACCTTCCCACAACCTTCGTAGGTGTACTTGCGACTGCAGGCAGGTGAATTCAAGTCTGCACCTCGTTTATGGCCGCAGCGATCATGAATCACGGACAGATGGTGGTCTCTGTCGGCAATAAAGCGGAAGACATACCGCTTGCAGATTCAGCAGAGGTACTCACAGGAATCATGATCCTTACATGGTGATTCAGCGGACCACCCCTACACATACATCGGGGGTGGTGGGGGCCAGTCGAAACTCGGGTTGATTCACTTTAGATTTTTTTCTCTCCTCCAAATCACTACCTGACGGAACGAACGATGTTGTCAAGCCTAGAGGCAGTATGAATGTACCGGTATGTGACCAAACTGCGAGTGGCATCGCGACAGAAACAGCGCTGCGGTCGTTTTTATTTTCCTTGCTTTAAGCAACATAAACGGCGATTGCATACTTTACGGACCTTGTAGGGCGCGTAGCTCAAAACGCGGCTTGTAAATGCTGGAATTGAATCGTGGCAATGTCCTGCAAGGTGTTACGATCTTGTGGTTGTTTCTGTAGGCGAGAAAAGCGGGCATCTCTTTCACTCTTCGACTGCCATAGGTTAGCTTCCAATGAAATCAAGGAGGCTGTTTAAATGATTGCCGCAGGTTTCTGTTCATCATTTTACGTTTGTACATGTACAAGCGGGCGGAAATGAGCAGGGGACGGCGTTGTCAGTTTGTTCTGTCGTGCGCTGGTCGAGTGCTAGCCGGAGAGAAGGAGGATGTTCGTTACATTCTGCGAGGCAGAGCGGGAGCGCCGGATATGCGAGTCTCGCCTGAGCTTCGAGTTCGCAGAAAGTGATGTCTTTCCGATGAGTCTAAGGCTGTAATCGAGTGCGGAGTGGAGGAGGAAGAGCATGGTCCGCATTTTTTTCTTTTAGCGAAGAGACGGTCGGTGACAACAGTCTCACCGTTGGTTTGCGCAACGTTTCTTGCACGGCTGTTGCGAACGATATGGTGCAACGTCTGTCATCAACGATGCACAATCCAGAAGGATGGCGCACAATTCGGCGGGGTAATGGATCGTGTATCGTTGGGCTTCATACTGCCAGCCTTCTCCAGTAAGCTTTGTTGCTATTTCTTCTCTCTCTCTCACTCTCTCTCTCTCTCTTACTCACCCTCTCTCTCACTCTCTGTCTCTTTCTCTCTCCCTCTCTCCCTCTCCCTCCCCGCCCGTTCGTCATGTTCTTCGGTCGCACTCTGGCCGCTAACGCGTAGCCTTTCTTCACGCGCTCCAACTATTCTTTCGAGCCCGCCGGTCAGCCCTTCACACCGCCCATGCTGAATCGCTGTGTTGAGAGATGGCAATCCAAAGTCGAGCGGTAGCAGGGGCTGGCCACAGTCTTCCAGGCATGAACTCTCCATAAACGTGGCAAATTGCCCAGGGCGGGATGGGCAGGGCCATGGTGTCATCAAACGGCTGCTATGTTTTCGAAGAAAGGCTGTGGCACCTGCTGCTTGAACAGCCTGCTTGCTGCAGTGGCTGCTGGTTGCGGATTCACACTTGATGAACTGCAGGGTGTAAGATGTGCGCACAGAGTGTGACAAGAGGAGTTGCAGCTCTCTTCTCAGGCACTGCCGTGCGGGTTGTTGCCGGATCTTTGTGATGCCAATCGTCAGAGAGCTGCTGCAGCGGCATGGTCATGGTAGGGCCGAGGAGCCTCAAGGCAGGAAACACTAGTGGACGTGATGGAAAAGTCATCATACTTCTTCCCATTCGACTGCTCGTCCACCTTGGTTAGTGCATTGTCGAAGACTGCAGCTTGATCGACCTTCTCCCCTTCTTCTGTCCGCTGCTGGTTTGGCTGGCCATTCTCATCTGGCAGCGTCGTCGGCAGAATAGCCCCAGCGAGCAATGCGGACAGCGGCGACCATGCACTCTATCTTGTAGGCACTGTCACCTGGCGCATTTGTAGCCATGAGTAAGAAATCTAGGGCCAACCCCTTCCACGGACGTGCAAAGTAGCGCGCAGTCAGCAAGCTCTTCACGCTGTAGTCGGGACCCCCATCAACCGAAACGCAGACACTTGTTCTACCACCAGGCAGAACAACGCTGCGCAAGATTGTGGTCAGATCATTTGCATGTATCTCTGCTGTTGCCTCATGGAAACGAGCAGCCTGGTTTCGCACGAAAAAGCGGCCTGCTCGTGGTAAGGCGAAGTGTAAGCGGTGAAAGAAATCCCTCTTTGTCTTCCCTGACTCTGGCCACCCTTTTGCCATTGCACCCCGCGGTGGTTCACTTCTGGCTCTGCGTCGTGAGTGGTGTACTTGTGCCCGTTCCATGGGTCGGCAGGATGCAGAACCGACCTTGGCCTTGGCGACATGACGTGACTTCTTCGGCTCAAGTAGCATGTAGCCTGACGGAACAATATTGGCTTTCACAAAGGGAAAGCCGTGACCGGCATATTGCTGTGTGTCACTCAACGGGAAGATACGTCGTCTTTGATGGTATCTGCTGACAGCAAGCGTGCCGACGCTGACTTTATTCTTGTTGTCACAGATTATGACCGCCACTTCGTCTTAGAATTGCTGAGCGAACTCTCTCATGTATGCCACCTGTGTGTGGCAGAAGTGACTATCCCCATGGTGGTCATAATCACTGTGGTCCTTACCGGGAACTCTTGCCTGCACAAGTCTGCTGTAGTGATGAGAGTTGATGGTTTTCTTCCGAGTAGACACCAGCAGCTCATGGATGGCCGCGCGAGAGATGCTTTTCAGCCCTGGCACAGTTGCCAAGAGATGTGCCTGCATGTCGATGAGGGTTACACCAATGCCAGTTGCGTTTGCTGTTCACCATCTGTCTTGTGCATTGCAGCCATGCAGCTGGATGAACTCCAGCGTTTTTGCACAATCTGCGGAAATTTCTCCTTCACGGGCTTCGGACCACGATGCAGAGGCTTCAGGTGTATTGGTGGCGGTGGACAAGCCTCAGCAGCACTTGTTGCTTTAGTAGTGTGAGGGGCTTGATTGCTCAGCGCCGATGATGAGGTCTGCAAAGATGTGAGGCCCATGGAACTCACGCAGGCTGATCAGGGTCCAACGGCCCTCCTTGGACTGGATGCTGATCAGTGGCATCCACCACAGCAACTGCTGAGCAACGGATTTCCGCACATGGACAGGTACATCTGTCATTCACAACGCTGTGAAGGTATCACATAGCAAAACTGCTCCCGTGTGGGAGAGCTCTCCGTATATGCCGTGCAGCTGAAGACCAGACAGAGGGCCTTTGGGATCACCATCAGAGGATGACAAGTCCATGAGCTGCTCCTGACTTTCACTCCATGTTAAACATGGCTGCGCACAGTCCCCGGCCGCTTGCCTCGCAGGAGACGCATACCGCAACATTATTTGCGATATGCGAAGGTGAACGCACGATCTTGCTCTTGCAATGCTTGCTTGAAGTGGGTGAACTTCACGATCAAGCTGACGATGTGCTCCATTTCCCCCAACGCTTTTCGCACGCCCGACACTGTTAGACAGGAAACGGTCAGGTCGGCGAGAGAAGTCATGGCAGACCTCAGAGAAGCTTCTTCCCTCGACAGTTCTTTGCTGCGCTTGGTCAGCGAGCTCGTCTTCCGCGACCACTTCTGATGCTGCTCATACACAGCGACAAGCTGCTTATGCTTTGTCCACGCCTCCAGACCACTGTCGATCGTCACCATCAGGTCCGAGCGTGATTCTACTTCAGGCGTCAGCAAGTCGGAGGCCTGAACACCGATCTCTGCCAACAGCTGTGGTCGCCTGACTGACGGCTGTGTGTCGACGGGACACGAAGGACACGGATTTCCAGCACTGGCGGCGGCAGCAGAACTTGCGAGCGATCTAGAGCTCGCAGCATCACAGCTGGTAAAAAACCCTTCCAAACTCCTAAGACCAGCCAGTCGACGGGGCTGGCACCGATTGGCTCCAGCTCGCAACTACGGCCCTCCGCTCATCCTTGCCTGCTTCCTTCCACTGTTGCCCACTGAAACCACTCCTGCCGGGACCTCCCATCATCTTTCCTTCGCCCTAGTTCCTCTACAAGACGCTCGTTGTCGGGCACAGCAGGGTGGGAAAAGAAGGGCGCCTTCTGCTTCGGCCGCCCGAAAAGATCTAGCTGCGCCATTTGCACAGCACATGGTGTTCGGAAGGAAAAGGGCACCAGTGACCTTCTGCCTCGGGTTAGTGAAGAGATATGAGCCATCATGAACTCACAGCACGCGCTGACGTGTTGAAACTGAGGTTTCATCACCTTCCTTCTCAACATGCTCTAGCTCTGCTCGCATGACTGGGTGCTAGCGTTAGCGGTGAGCCACTCTGACTGAGACATGATCAGACTGATCAGAATCGACCAGTGTTGCAACTACTATGTACATACATGTATGCCAGAGCAACACATACTTTAGGTATGGCAGAGCGACACATACTTTAGATATGCCTGTCAAACATTTTTTCTTTCGTATTGGGCTGTGACTCCCTCCCTTCTCCCCCCTCCCCCTTCTGTCGGGAATACGGATTTAATAAAAATTCAAAAATTCCGGACGACCCCTAAGTGGAGAAGTTTGTGTGGGTGTGAAAACTGAGCTCTGATACATCCTAAGCTATACAAGCGGAACAGGATGAGGGGTTTAACATATACTCCATTTCCTTGCATTGGTCAGGCTTGACTTTCTATATGTATATGGGATCAAGTGTGTGTATCCTACTAATATTGCGGTCTCTGTTTAAAGTTATGAACATCTTCGGCTGTACTGTTCGAGGCAGGTCATGTTTCCCTGATGTTGTCCAATGGAAAAAGGCGGTGCCTCCTGTGCCGAGTGTGATGGCTTCGTGAGGGGCGCTAGCATATGTTGACAAATCCGACTGACCAAGTGTTGTCTTGCTTTTCCCACATCTTGGTCACCACACCAACATTAAAGCAAGTATGTGATTTTGACAGCGGTTGGCAGGGGATGCTGTCCTCAATTACTTTCCAGAACATTGTGAGACTTTTGCGCTTGCAGCAGAGAACTTTAATTTTTCTTTTCCCACTGGCTACAACAAAATCGAGAAGAGAAGAGAGCAGCCAGAAATCCTTACCGGACTACCACTGAAAAAGAGAAACATGGCAAATTCAGATAAAGAAACGTGATGTCCTGTAGCAAATTGGAAAGAAGAGATGTGCCCCACGGATAAAGAAAATGCACCCAAGAAAAAATTCTGAAGCTCAAACTCCCATGCCGAGATCAGGACTTGAACCAACTGCGCTAAATCGCCTAGCAGTCGAGAATCGCGGACTGTTTATCTTCCAGACCGTGCACGTGGACTCTTGGGTCGATGAGATAGCGTGACCTGAGCTTGTGCGCATCCTTTTTCAGGATGATGTAACAGCATACTGGATAGTATGGCGACTCTCGATCTCGCCTGCTAGGTGATTTCGTGCCACAGACTTGAGTCCAAGTCCCGACACGGAATATAACCTCCATTAATTTTTTTCCAATCAGTAGGTCGGAGAAGGCAAATTGTTTTCATCAGTCAAAGGTGATAAAAATGCTTTCAGGACGTCTCGTCTTTCCAGTCAACGTCACCACAACTGATCTGCTTGAGATACCATGCTGGGCAAGACACCTGAAACATGACGTGCCATACTGCACCAATGGGGAGTATTAAGCAGCATAGTTATGCTTTTTATCTGTCAAGATGATGAAGATCATAGTTCCAATAGACATTGTCTTTCCATGTCACCATTGCCTATTTTATTGGGGTAATGAGCAGTGTGGAAGTCGTCCATTTAAATCTCCCCATACATCCACTGCTGCTCGTGGGCGACTACAGTATCCCCTTGCTCTTCAGAGCTGCCATAATTACTGCTGCTTCCATGTTCATTTTCACTTTGTGAAAAGGAATCGGTGACCTGACTGCTTGAGGAGGGCGGTTGGTGTCGTGAAGATAGCACGGCTCCCTGGCCCTGTCTATGACATGGCAAAGTCAATCGATCAGCGACCCACTTCTTCGCACCTGCAAGGGTAGGTGCTGCCTCATCAGTTTTCGATTTTGATTGATCCAACCAATAATCAAAGTTTTCAAACAAACTCACTCTGAAATTTAGAGGTCCCTGCAAGTCGACACTTCTGAAGTCTGGAGGTGTGGGATCTTGTTTGTCAGACTGCGAGCCACCGCTACGCTCTTCCACCCACATAAACGTAGTGGGAATACCGGTTACCTTGCCTGTTGACCATTCTACTTCACAGCAGCTTCATCCTTTCATCTTACGAACCACTGCGACGCATCGCGCTGTCTCAAGCCGCTCGCCGCATACCGACTTAGACCACCCATGACTATTTTCAACGTCAAACAAAGTGGCTGGCGCCGGCACAGGAACACTAGGATAAAGCTTAGCTCCCATTATGACCTTCGATCTAGACCACACCCTCACGCCAGCTAGAGATAGCGCGGGGGTGACAGAAAGAAATCGCGCACCCCGGCAGGTGCCGGCAACTCTGAATGCGCATCGGTCCTGTCTGTAGGACTAAGTGTGCGCTCAGGCTACCGGTAGGATACATTATCCTACACATAGGGTGCTTGTACAGTCTAAGGTAAAACTTTCATCGCCAAGATTTTTTTTGCTTGCACCAAGTGGCCAGGAGGCGTCCATATATTACCTGCATGAAGTCTGGACAGACATTTGATGTGCACCGGTCACCAATTCTTCTCTGGGTCTGCCAACATACGAGCTCAGAGATGAACCTCCGTACACAAAAGTGCGTCCGTGTCATTTTATGCCTTGCACTGAGTCATAAGTTCCTTTCTCTGTCGTCTCTCTGGAGCTTATTATTGTTAACTCTATTCACCAACCGTCAAGGAGCTACAAAAACCAACATTGATTTAGGCTTACCTGAAGAGAATGCTCGGTGCTGAGGCACAGCCAGAGAAACTAACAGAACAGACTGCTGAAAGTTTCGCTGCTATGCAGACTTTTTGGCTCATCCAATTGAATCCCCGGCAAGGTTTTTTTTTAATCCTGACTATATACAAAAGAAGGTAGGACATCGAGTACATAGGCAAAAGTGAAAAATCAGAGGAGAGGAAAAGAACAGAACTCCCCCTCTATTGCTCCTCAGCCTCCTGGTTTTCACAAATTGAGGGCAGGTTGCGAGCTAGTGGAGTTGGAATCCGAGAGAGGTTCATGCGCCGAAGCCAATGCATGTCATGCATCCGTTGGGCCTGCAAGGTTGGCGTGCATGCTGTAGTTGAGCAGGGGCGCGCTGGCTGAACGCGCAGGTCGCAACTACAACGTGAATCAAACTAAATAAAGCCGTTACGTACATTCTCATGAAGCCATGCGCACGTACGCACTGCGGAGAGCCCTAGACACTTGAGCGCTGAAGAGTGCTACTTTCTAGTGATGTTTTTCACTGAAAAGGAAACGCTTCGCTGGAGAAACTGGGCACTGGTGTCCATAAGCGTTTGCACAAAATAAGTTCACGAAAGGAAATCGTCCTTTTTCTTTTACTCCTTCCAGCCGCAGGAACCACCCGCCCATTTTCCAGTGAACTCTTGCTCATATTCCAACTCTGCGAAACTCATCTGATGTTTTTGTCCATGACGAGTGTTATCCGAAACAAGACTTCATATGAGCCAGCCCACACGAAAACAGGGAAATATAAAGATCCAAAAATGTTAAATTTTAGGAGTTACAGATCTTTAAAAGGAGGTCGTTTTGCGTGGAAATCGAACATTTCGCAACCAACGGACGCAACATGAGAAAGGGTCATGTTTGTCAATGGCAGGCAAGCTTGTCGACCTTTCCGAGTGACTCACAGAAGTGGTTAAAGATTATAAAACCTTATTGAAAGAAGGCAGCAATGTGTCTGTGGTAATTCTTGCTGGATGTCCGAGTACGAATGCTCCACCATCCAGCCAAGAAAATGAAAAGAGAAGTAGCTGTGCGATTGCTAGGTGCAGATACCTCTATGTACAGGACATTTCCTTTTTCCCGATGGTTTGTTTAAAGGGATTATAGAAAACCTAAAATTGTGCTCCACCTTAAGATTGTGCTCTACCTTCTGGAATCAAGCTCACTAATATCCAGCCTTGATCAAGTTAGCTTGAACAGGCAGCACAACTACACTCAATCATTGTCGACTCAGTCCGGAATGACAGTTATCCTGTATGTCGTACTATACTCAATATTATCTTCCTTTGCAGAAGTTGAGGCTGCTGATGTCAGATCAATGTGCCAGTCAAAGACACCCAGCTCGCCATCATCTTCGCATCTGTCGACTTCATGACCGTCCAAGCTTGCTGTGCACATGATCAACTTCATCTTGTTTTGTTTGTCCACATCAAAGGCAAAACTTTCACCTTTTCACCACAGGTGTTTTCGTCTTCATCCTCCAGCAGCCAAGCAATGCCTTCGTCAAGGGCGAAACACCGATAGCTGGCTCTTCCCACTGTACTTTGAACGAAAGGAAGGTGCTCATCTCGGGGGACAGAATTTCTGGCCTTCAAGACTAGCCTTCATTTAGACGACCAAATCCTGGTTGGAATCTTCTTAAAGAAAGACCGAAACAAAGTTGCAAAATGTAAATCTCCAAGGGTGTACACATTGATTGCGTAACAGCGTTGGAGCGGCGAAACTGTTCGGCAACAGGGGCTGGAATAACCTGCGTGTTTACGACGGGGCGAAATTAATTTCTGACTTCAATGAGCATTTTCTAGAAAGCGGCTAGCTGTACGTTAACGCCTCTTTTCATGCACCAGCCCATATACTGTCATCATACTTTGAGAAGGCTTCTGAAAACACTCTCGATCTAAGGGAAAGCAAGGGGTTTTATGATAAAGAGAGAAAAGGGCAGCGGAAACAGAGAGGCTGGATTAACAGCCGGATTGGCTTTCAGAGAGAGAAGAGAGAGAGAGAGAGAGAGAAGAGAAAGAGAAGAAGAAGGAGAGAGATAGAGAGAGAGAGAGGGAGGGAGAGGGCATCGGAGGGATAGGGAAAGAGAAGAAAGCCCAGAGGTGGGAACAGAGGAAGTGTTCTTGATCGTACTTTTGGTACGCAATCTGGTGTCAACACTCCCTCAGCAGACACTTCATATTGTCTGTTTCTTCTTTTTTTCTCGACAGTTGCCTCTTGCTTTGCTGATGAGGAGCAGCCATGGCACTCTCAGTGACTGGATAGGGATTATGTTAATGACTTTCTTTCCACCATATATGGTATAGAGTAATCTTACTTTTTGGTATGCACTGCACTATTTCTAGTAGGCGCCTTTGGCACTACCTCTGGGACTTTCTTTCGTTTAGGTTATGGGTGCAAAGACATTTTTATTGCTTTCTGGCAAGCATCGATGTAACTAGGTGCATGGCCTTCTAAATATTTTCTCGAGAGTTTATTAATTGCTTTGGTATTGCTTTCTCTCTTCCTTTTTACGTTTGTCATTTTGTTTCGCACGGAGGGTTTTTCAACCAGGCGCTGTCCTCGTTTTTTCTTTGCACTGGTTTTTCCCTCCACAAAGACCAAAAATATAAAATCTGCACTTTCAAGGTGGATCTGGTCAGTGTGTCCTGGCGGTGGATGTGCTTCTGTGTGTGTGGAGTTAGACATGGTGGTTGGGAGGGTGTGTGGGTTGGTGGGTTATGTGTGATTGGGTTGTTGGTGGGTGGGCGGCGGGCCTCAAACCAGTGAGGGTGGTAGGGTTTGACTAGCACCAACGTTGCCTGGAGCATTCTACCCATGACCGTGCCCACCTAAGGTTAGGGTTAGGCCCCAAACCAATGGGGGCCAATTGGTCTTGACTGGGCCCTTTGAACTCCGGAGCTTTTTACCCACCCGCCCACACCGATGCTGCCCGCCAACCGCCACGCCCACGTTGGAGGCGGAGTGTTTCAGGAGGCGGGTGATCAGCGTTTTGAGCTTCGATCGATGGGTAGTAGACTTGGATTGAAAATTTCAGAATTGATCAGGTAGATTTTGAAACTGATCAATCTTTCAGAGACCTAGAGTTTTTTCGAGT
>JAOWAR010166527.1:0-10118 GCA_028571005.1 Clathrina lutea
GCCTTATTCTTTCGCAACACCACTCGAAAAAATCATCAAAGAATACAACTTGTTGCGGCTTACCGGTGCAGGAGAAGTTCTTTCCGGAGACATGGGAAAATTGCCCTCTGTCGGTACACGTGAAAACGCGGGAGACGTCAGCGCGATTTCGGCAGTGCAGCTGCAAGCCTTCGCCCGGCTCGAGAATCGGCTTCGTAACATTAGCCGCCACATTACTCATGTTGCTGATGTTTGCTTCGTCCAGTAGCGTTTTCCACCGACAGGCACCTGTTCCGACCAAACAAGCAGTGACGACGACAATGAGTTGAGGTAGAGCTTGAGAAAATCGGAAGACGTTTCGATTCTTCAGGTGTAGGGGCATTCTTCTTCCGTGTATGGTTTTGGGGAAGACCGGCCGGATATACGATACCGGAGCTCATAAACTCCTGTGGACCCCTTCTTGCTCGTCTTCTCTGCCAGGCAACTTTATCTCTACCATTCAAAAGACCAGGGACCATTGGGGATGAAAACACTTCGAAATGGTCCAGTGGCCTACAGCTGTGCTGGTCTTGCGCTCAGCTATCACAAAGTAACTTACGGCTGCAACATTCGATTGACATGCCTGCGTGGCAGCCTTGCGCATCCCTGGCCCGCGCGCTCATTCTACGGTACGTTGGCGTTGTGAAGACCATGCTACATACGTTCGAGCAGGGATCGGAAGGCACGAGCTCCAATGGCTTGGAGCGATACTTCGAACGCTGCATCATGCTTCGATTTGGAATTGAAGCCCTACTTATTTAAAGGCAGCGTGAGCTCAAATCCGCAACTTATCATCGATGTCCGTCGAATGACGGCACTGCGACTAGGTAGGGCTAAACAATGATTGTTCGATCAGGGTATCCTTTGCGCAGACGATCGATTGCTCACACGGGCTTACTATCTTCGCTTCAGAATCGGAAAGCTGTGGCTTGAAGGCACTCCATTTTAACTTTTAACTTAGAGATTTCATGATTTCAAGATTCTTGAAGTGTCGAGAAAATCCCCCTTCCCCTCCCTGGCAGGCCCCCTTCCTAAACACCCTCGCTATGTACCGTACACGCACAACATTTTCGATACGCACGCACCATGAGAATACATACCTTTAATGACTTCAGCTGTCACTGATAATGGCGTCGTAGATCTACGCTCTTAACATTTTCTGGACAATTCAGGAGTTTTGAAACCATGATGAAATTCTGAATATTATCTTCGTTTGCAACGGAAACCTGATTGCTACGATCCTTTTTTATCGCGTTACGGACACAGTGAGTAAGTACTTGGTTAACCGGCAGTTCTCACCTTTCGCTAGACCGCAGCAGATTACAGCCGACAGGCAGAGCAGGAGGAAGTTCTGAGTTGGAATTGTCATGGCGCTTCTCCGAAATTAAACCTTTCTAATGCCGAGATGAACGCGCCAAAAGTTTGCGGTCAGGTGAGACTGATCGAAACGGAAGTAAGCCAGTCGGACTTCTCTCGGTCGATCAAAAGTCGAAGAGGGAAATTGACACCGCTCAAACTGGCAGATTCTCCTCAAGCTTTGGTCCTTTTAAGTGCTTCCTACAGACGTTCTCGGGTCTAATTCGTCGGTCGCGGAATAGCTAGGGGCAGATGCCGGCACAGCAATGGATGGCCGCCTGCCAAGTTGTATTTTTTCCAGCTGTTTATCCGAAAGGAAATTCCCCGAATGAAAAGTCGGTTAGTTCCATAAATTGAGCTCTAGACAGGCTTGTGGCGCAAGATGGACGTTGGCTGCAAATCAATTTTGTTGATTAGCGTGGCTTTAGCCTATTTGTTGTTTGCGACGGTTTGGCGAGCAGCAAGCGACAAGACTGACCACCGGAAGTACTCAAGGTCACACTTCCGCTCAGTTGATCGAAGGCTCCGAGGTTTAATTGAAGAAGAAACGCACCTGAAGCTAGCCAGTGCACAAAATGCTGGCTGACATTTCGAATTCCCGGGTTAATTTTTTGAAAAGTGGCATTAGTATTCGAATGGGGACAGCGTGTCAGCGGCCCGCAAATAATGGCGGGCCCGGAAGGGTGCTTGGGGTTCGTGAGGGGAAGTGCGAATCGACGGCACAGCTGAAATGGCGCTGAGCCTTGGGGGTCATCGCTATTGAAAGGTTTCGCTTACTCCGGGAAAATGTTTCTACGTATTCCCTAGCCCTCGGCGACCTTTCGTCGGGTTTCATGGTCAAATCACACAGTAGTGATCATTTGAAGGAGCGGGCCTTTCGTTGCTTCTTCTTTTTTTCCCTTTTTCCTCTTTTTCTTTTGTGCGCGCGCGCGGGTGTGTGTTTCCCACGGCGCTGCCGCAGCCACTTCGTTTAGTCTAATGTCATGTACTACTGGCTTCAGCTTTTCTTTTTTTTTTTCTTTTTTCAGAGAAATAGGAGTTCGGCGGGTGGCCATAAATTAAAAAAAGATAAAAAAAAGATTTATCCGCAGCGTTTTCAGTGATAGTGTTGTGTAGCACATGTTGTGTAACACATGTTGTGCAACACGGCGGAATACAAAGAAAATATTAATTCCTTCCACTTGATTGAGGCTATCACTGAGCCCATTTTTTTTTTCAAAAGCAAAACGGGTATACTGCTGCTCTTACCGCCGGATTTGAAATGATCACTTCTTCAGTCAAGGAGTGCGATTTTTCGCTTGTTCAGTTAGCGCCGCCAGTCAAGTTAGGTCCAATATGCAGCCTGCACAGATTGATCCCAGGGTAAGATCAACAGGCTCAGTGACACCTACTGCTTGAATCCTCTGTTGTGTATGATATTCACCGACTCGACAACCGTTAAGTTAGTTCTATACAATAGTTACCACCCCAAGGCCTCCCAAGTCCTCCCGGATTGCAAATGGCCAACCAATCTTTGACTTGAATTCGTTACTGACCACTGCGACTTAGCAAAAGCCTTCTTGCACAGTCCTAATTGACTCTCTGAACAAGTGAAATCTTTACTCCCCCTCCCTGATTACACCTCTCTCTCTCTCTCTCTCTCTCTCTCTCTCTTCGCTCCCTTCTTTTCTCCCTTCTTCCCGGTACATTCCCTTCCCTCCCCTTTATCGTCTTCCCCTCTCTTCATGATCAGTTTCTCAGCTGGCTACCCATGCGGGAAATCATCAAAAGACCACTGAGCGTCAGCAAGCAAGTGGCCCGGGACCAGGGTTGTCTCAGAGCGTGAAATTGAAAGAAAAAAAAATAATCTAAAGCTTCTCGACAAGTCGGTGCTTTGAAGCGCACTGGGAATAGCACTCCCGTAAAGCGGCAGTTTTATTTATCAGTCTTTTAGGCGGATTTGCAGTACGGCTCAAACCCGTTTTATTTGGGCAAGTCTTTCTACCTCCTGAAAAGAACGAACGACTTTACCCGCACAGGCTAGTAAACATGTCTTGCAGACAATCAGTTAACAATCGATGGCACCTCACTGATCTGACATAAACCAAGTCACTCTCCTCTTCTAGGCGTCTGTCCTCTTACTACACGAATGAACTCCTCCTCCTCCTTACCTTGCAACATAGATGATGATCAGGTAAGCTTCGGGATCCCTTCTTTGTTCGCAGTGCCTCACACCCATGGTGCTCACTACACGACCTGATCCCAAATACATCCATCTCTCATCGAAGCACGTGTACACAAGTCAAAGATACGCTGGTAGCAAAGGTCCTTTTATTGTGTTGGCACTCTTTTGTGGAATGAGGTTCGCAGTCACGGTACTTCGCTCTCTTACCTACTGTACTCCTTTCAACAACAGCTTCTGTGTTTCTTTTGGATTCTCTGTAATGAGGCTCAGGGCTGCAGGGCCTCCACAAAAAAAAAGAAAAAACGGTAAAGAAACAACAAACAAGAACAAGAGCAACAACAACAAAAACTAAGACCAGGCAAAGCATCATGTGACTAGTCGGGACGCCATTTTGAACTTGCCCTCAGTACCCAAAACGGAAACTTTGTTGATCACACCAAAGGTTGAACTGACCAGATCAAGACTGAGGAAAATGTCACAGCTTACATCACGTACTCATGCAGAATTGGTCTGTTCCCTCCAGGCCACTTGGAGGAAAAACACCTACGATAAGTTTCTTCCAGCTGAAATCAGAACCGAGAGGAACCCTTTAGAACTAATCTTTGAGTTGACATCAAGTAAAACTGACCCCTTACTGAAAGCAGAGACAACAGTTCTATTCAAGAATTATGGTAGAGGTGATAGCTGAGACGAACAGAGGAAGAAATCAATCGGCATGCCTTGCAAGGGTTTCCCATTTCAACCCTATTAATCGCACACGCACTTGATGCTTGCTGAACGGACAGTTGACCGTTGATCGTCCATTTGAGGCCCGTGGACAGCTTGAGAAGGACATCATTTTCGAATTGGGGAAACGTCTTGATTCCGGTGACCAGGAGGCACCTCCTTACTATGTAATGCCCCAGAAAGAATGAAATGCATATCCCTCATCGATAACTTGCCTGTGTGCTGGCCTCTTTAGGCGCCAAGGCTCCTGTGCCTCCCTTGTACTGTGTCGACCACAACGATGAAGACTGATTCGAGTCTACAGCACAGCTTCTGCTCGAAGTAGCGGCATGCAGAAAACTACAATAGTAAGCGAGAGCGAGTGAATATAGGCATATTTGCCCAGTCCATATGATTATCATATTTGCCTCGCGTGCACGTGCGGCTCGCAAAGGACTCAGTCAGTAGGCCATGCCCGCCTAGCGCCTCAGGCCATATGGGACAAGGCATTATGTACGAGGGAGAAGTAGATATTGTACTTATCCCCAGACCTCTCCTTCAAGTAAAACCGAAACAGCCACGTTTACATCCCTGCGTCGTTAGTTCTGTCCAAAAGAAGAGACGAAAGGTCACTTCTGAGGGACTTCGTCGAAGCATCCATCTCGGCCGCTTCAACCTCCGAGAAGTTGTGCCAGTTGCAGGTGCAAGCATTCAAGAAGACTTCAATTGTTCTGTTTTTTTCACCTGCCAGTGCGCATATAGCTCAGTCCGCGAGCAGTCGTTGCTCGTGATCCGGTCAGTTCTTCCTTGAAACACGTGTCTCTTCAAGCCTTCCTTTCTTGAGAAATGGCAGGAACTTAAGGTTTGGCCCTCCTCTCGGCTCTAGATGAGCTATAGAAAAGTTTCTGTTCACACGTGCCACTTCCGTATGGCTGCGAGCTGTAACGTCGTTTTGAGAAGGGAAAGGACTACCTTTCGCTTTCGGCAAGTATTCCTCGGAAGAGATGAGTTTCCTTCGCCAGGTTTACAAGACAAGGCGCGATGTACAGCAGAAGCTCCTATTGGCCTACATGGCAGCTAGAGTCGCGGAGGTCGGACCATCGAGATCTACCGAAGTGAAACAAGAGCCGCCTTCAACTGATGGGCATGGTGAAAGCGCATTTTTCAAGTTGCAGACACCAGCGATGAGGATCGGTGATGATAGGTGGCCCAGCTCAAGTGATTATTTCGAGCACCTCCGCGAGCCTGGGACGAGAAGAGGCTTTGCTTGCGACGTTTCATATCTAAAGGGGAGTGAATATTAAAGAAACGAATTCACCGCTTAGTGAATATTGAAAGAATTGTTCACCTGTTGTTGTTTACTACTTGGTAAACAAACGCTGATTGACCTTGACAATACCGGTCAACATTCCCTTTTCAGTGTTGTTCTGCGGGCAATTCAACTGTTTGTGCTGTTCTATGGGCAAATCAACCATATTCTCTCGTTGGTCTGGGATAATCGATATTTTTTGCCCATGCATTTGTCGTGAGGTCGTCAGCCAGCTACTCCAAACTGCACAGCTTTCGCTGAACTCTGGGCTCTCCAGTTTTCAGACGCAACTGGGAGCTGTGGAAGAAACGTAACGCTAACGCATGGCAGAAAGTCAACAGCCCCTTGCTAGAACAAGGTGTGCCGAATCCAAAGGCCCATAAAAGAAGTCACCTCGTCTTCCAAACTCTCCCAGAAAGTCTACAAGCGCCTTCCGCATATGGCAATAAGTGCTAGTGTCTTTGAAAGCTGGAAGGCCTGCAAGCGCATTGATTTGTTTCTGTCGCTGGTTTGTCGCTTATTGTCGTCGAATCAAGAAGAAACGCAACTATGGTAAGCAACAGATCGCCTCGAATACTTCTCCCAGTCCCGCAAACATAAACGAGCCCTGTTGCAGACCAAAAGTTCGAAATCATGATGGGGCCTGGGCAAGTATCCGAAATGATAGGGAATACCCAGCGCTTGGCGTGCGTTTATATTTTGACTGCACGCCCGTCCATTCCCTGCATTATGCCATCCTAATCAGGCAGGACGATCAGCCTCTCATTCAGATTAATTTTCTTGAAAGCCAGGAAATTGCTATCGTTCAGGACCACAAGCACCTAGGCATCATCATCATCTCAGCTCGGACCTTCGTTGGAATGGACACATACGTGACATACTGGCCAGGGCTAAGCAGCGCGCTGGTCTTCTGCGTCATGTTTGTAAAGGAACGAACCAAGACCTGATCACAAAGCTCTACGTTTATTTTGTTAGACCTAGCCTGGAATACCAAGACCTGATCACAAAGCTCTACGTTTATTTTGTTAGACCTAGTCTGGAATACCAAGACCTGATCACAAAGCTCTACATTTATTTTGTTAGACCTAGCCTGGAATATGCACATCCTGGCATGCTGCCTTTTTCTCACAAGATGCTCTCTCTCTCTCTCGTTGTCCAAGCCAGCGTTGCTCGGTGCATTCTTCGCGCTGAATGGAAGACAAGCACAGCAGAGCTGTTCCGGTCCCTACAATGGTCTGCACTACAATGACGAAGGTCTGTTGCTGGCCTTCTGCAACTCAATCAGAACAGCTAAATCATGATGTCATGTTCTCTTTCACTTATACCCTTTCTCATCTGCTGTTAATCCGCGCACAACACGCAAACCTTTTCATTCTACCAAAACGGGCACACTATTCTAAATACTGCAACACCTCCTTTCACTCGGCTGTCCCATGGAACACTCTTCCTCACACTCTCCAGAGCACACAAAACTGACAGGTTAGTGAATAACACTGAAAAGTCAGAAAAACTCGCATCTTTCAGATATGATCCATCACGCACTATCCAACTCACATAGACGTCGTATGCAGGTTAAAACAACTTTTTATGATCCTGTTATTTACTAGTTTCCTAGTGTCTTTTCTTAATCCTCCTATGTACATATGTTCTTCGCTCTCTATCAGTGGAGACCACTCAATCAGGGCTTCGGTCCTGTTTGGGCAATCCTTTAAATAAACAATTAAAAAAAAATGAGTAAATAAATAAATAAACAAGGAACGTTGAGACAGGAAAGCTAATACACCAAGTAAAGCACACGTAGACGACTTCGATTTCATGTCTGAACTAGTTTTCTTTCCCTTTTCTTCAGAGACATACAGGGAACAACCTAAACAAACGCAAGGTGCTGCAATATATACAGAGAACGAGAGCAAGAGTGTGTGAAGTCAATGTGCAACTAGATGTGTGGATGCGGTGAGGGTGCTAGCACGATTGGTGTGAGTGCAAGAAGTGATGTGTGCGTTGGTAGGCAGACTACTTTGTGGGTGCATAGAGTGTGCGTGCTTGAACTACTTTTGTGGTGTGTGCGTGCGTGAAGAGGGTGAGTTCTACAACGAATGATACAGCAACGAGACAACACCTTGAAGTCCGGCTCGTGGTAGCTCTCAGGCTCACAGCAGTCTTTGTTGGCTGCCAAATGACTCACCCTCTTCAAGATGCACACCCCACAAAAGTAGTTCAAGCACGCACACTCAACGCACTCACAAAGTAGTCTGCCTACCAACCAGCACACATCACTTCTTGCACTCACACCAATCGCGCTAGCACCCTCACCGCATCCACACATCTAGTTACACATTGACTTCACACCGTCTTGCTCTTGTTCTCTGTATATATTGCGGCACCTTGTGTTTATTTCCATTGTTCCCTGTATGTCTCTGAAGAAAAGCCGGGAAAGAAAATTAGTTCAGACGTGAAACCGCAGTCATCTATGTCTGCTTTACTTGGTGTATTAAATCTTATATATATCTCTGAAGTTGTGAGTCTGTCTGTCTGTCTGTGTGCCATACGCTCCAAAACGCCTGCACCGATCGGCACCAAACTTTCCACGTCTCCGAGCGCGTTCGGAGAGAGGTTTTGGCCAAAGAACGAACTTTCGCCGAGCTCTTCTTCCTGCGGAGCGAAGACACCACACCCCGCCGTATACAAAGGTATAGGCAGCTAACTTTGTCGCAGTCCCAGTCACAACAGCCATTCACCTCGCGCTCGGGTCGCGCTGGACTCCAGAATGAGTTCAGAGATCGCACATGCACGGGGGACGCCATTTTTGGACCGGCGCGGCATCGCGTGGCTCGCGGCTGGCGGCGCAGCCCCACCTACGGACTAAGATCAGTTAGAAGTGCACCTCTCGGATCGCGGTGTCGCGCTGGACTCCGGTCCGCTCATTTCGTGCAAAGCATGACCTGTCCGCAGGACGGCCAGACCACTCAGCTAGTAAATAAATAAACAAATAAATAAATTATCAAACTAAAGATTTACATGGCCATGGGTGCACGCTCTGGCACAAGATCGCCAGATTCCGATGCCAACTCTCTCGCGTACAGCTTTCCTCTCCAAAAGCGGCACTGCTCATTAGAGAGGTTTAGCAAAGGGTCAAGCCAACTTGATACGGTATCTTTATTGTCATCGTGGTGGTGTCCTAGGCTTAGCAACCGGTTCATGTGGTTGCCATAAAAAAAAACGGCGCCTAGCTGTAGAGGAGCCCGCAATTTGGCGCAGCGTCACCTGGTCACGCGTTAATCTACTGACGGACTTGCTTCCGGTTATTCCTTGCTCTTTTGCAGTTTCTCTCTCTCTCTCTATCCGATTGATTATGATCGCGTCCAAGGAAGTGGCTGAATTGGAAGACCTGACTGTCGTCAGCTCCGACGAGCGGAGCTCGAGGAAGTTCTCATCCATCACTATGCGGAGTTCTTCCGTTGTTGCAAAAAAAAAAAAAAGAAAAGAAAAAAGCGGAGGAGCGTCGTCGAAACCGGTTTGACTTCGACACGCGCCATTCAGTGGAGGCCAGGAGCTGTTCCGCTTTCAGAAGCGAAAAATATGAAAGAAACCTTGGGCATCTCCGCCACTCGACCGCTTCCAAGAAATACGGTAGGCCTGCCCGTATCTGCAAGAAATATTGAAGTTCCTAAAACGGTCTGAATTCTTCATTCTGCAGTCACATGCCTGAACTCTTCATTCTGCAGTCAGCTCATTTCTGAATTCTTCATTTTGCAGTCAGCTCATGTATGTATATAACAACAGTTTCGGCTACACTGTACAAGAATTCAAACCGTTTTTTATCGCTAGGGCAGTCAAGAAGCTGGACGAAATTATTAAAAGTCATGTTCCTTATCGAAATGCCGTACGGATTTTTCGGATCTGGGAACGAGTACGGTCAGGAATAGCTCAGATGACCGTTTGCAAATCCTCCCGGCAGCAACCCAAGAACCGTGAAATGCAATCGTGCTTAATCAGCATGTCATGACGGTGACTGGTCACAGAAACGAAGGGTCGATGAAGGTGTACTACAGCAACAGGCGGCGCGAATGAGTCATAGAATGAGCCTCCTTGTCATGCCGATCGGGATGTTTATTGTTTATTGCTATTGTTATTATTACATTTATGGATTCCCCAATAGAGTAAATACCCTAATCGAGGGGTCTCCTTTGCAACTAAAACAAAACTATACGTAGAATGAGACGGACTTAGGAAAAATACAGAAGGGGAAAGAAAGAGCTACACCATTCGCTACAGTGGAACGTTTGTGTGCGTCAAGAATTGATACTTTTTCCAGTGATCTTCCAGGGCAGTACGAAACTCAGAGGAGCTAGACTGAATACTGTGAGGAAGCTTATTCCAGAGAAAAGATGAGCGGATGAAGAATGAATGAAGAAGACGAGAAGACTTTACTTTTCTTAAAACTAACTGGAAAGGCTAACGACGAGACTGTGTGATAGTGTCCTTGATAAAGACTGGCAGCGTGCAAGACAAAGGTTCAGGTCGATTCCGCACAAGCTTCAAGAAAAGCATCATACTGGCCACCTC
>JAOWAR010166538.1:0-10117 GCA_028571005.1 Clathrina lutea
TAATAATAATAATAATAATAATAATAAATAATAATAATAATTACAAAATAATGTGTATGTTCCACTGCCCGAACAGTGCTCGATGCCCGACAGTACTCAGATACAAATACAAATACATCGTCCGTTCTCTTTCTGTGTGTAATAATAATAATTAGCAATTGCCCTGACCTGTAGTGAGGAAGCACTAGACTGGCGGCAAGAAAGGGGAGGAGAGGGGTGGTTGGCAGCGGCTTAGAATGCCGACGCAGTAAATGCAACGTGGTGCGAGGACATCTTGCTCACCCGCTTGGCGCTTGCCCGTGTATGTCCTCAAACGGTTAGAGGCATGTGTCACCCACTAGGCGCTTGCCTGTGCGTGCCCCTGCTGCTGGGCGCTTGCCTGTGCTTGCAATGCAACGTGGTGCGAGGACATAACGGTTAGGGCACGTATCACCCGCTAGGCACTTGCCTGTGCGTGCCAACCGCTGTTGGGCGCTTGCCCGTGCTTCCGCTATTAATCGGCCGCTGGTAACGTTAGAGCATTTGCCAACCAACCCAACTCCCCCTGTTTATTAAGCCTGAAGCCGAAAGCACAGGAAGATGAGCAAGACAACAGAGAAAGGAAGCAAGGAGAAGAATGAATGGAACAGCCAAGAAGAAAGGCCCACCCTAAGGGAGGGTGGGTGAGGAAAAATCGAAGCAGAAAGGAGAAGTACCAAGCCAAACGACCACCAGGCAGCCTAAGAAGCATGTGCTAAGATACACCTGCGTACAGAATGCAAAAATGGCGTGCACGTGGGCGCCATGACAATTAAGGTGTCCGGTTATAGTTAACTGCACTTTGACCAGTCAAAGTATCATTTAAACACTGGTGTAACGCTCTCCTTGTGTCCTGCTTTAAACATGGTTACACACAATTGACCCGGTTTCCTTACTTCGTGTGCACAGGCTGAGTGGCTGGTATCCACGGTTGCAGTTGCAAATGCCTGAACGCTTGTTGCACGGACCAGCGGAGTTCTCGCGGTCACAGCTGGGACATGGCGATGAGCAGTTGTGGCCAAAGAAACCATCCTCACAAGCTGGGAATGGATGTTGGACGAAGAACCGAGACATTTCACGACAAGAGAGAAAAAGACATTGCTACCTTTCATTTTACCAGAAAAATGATATTAGAAAAAAGAATTGGCCAAGTCTGTTTGGTAATATTGCCAAGCAGCCACAATAATTTACTAAGCTTCCAAAATGATAACGCATCTGCAAGTTTCAAGGTATCGATGATGCATGGCGATTGATAACACCATATAATGCAGTTTTAATGTTTGACAATTGCATACACATGTCAGTGATTAGTGGATTAGGGTACGATGTATTATGTATTAGTGATCATTACTTATTAAAGTCCTTGTCTTTCCTACCATGTTGGCATCGGCTTCCAAAGTAGCCGGCTGGGCAAGTACAGGCTCCGGTGTCTTGGTGACAAGTGGCATGGTTTTCGCACACACAGCGGCGTTTGCATCCAAGAGCTGCTGCCCAAGTACCATCTGGACACTTGCTGCTGCAGTGCGCTCCTTAATTTCAAGAAGGAAAAGAAAAAGACTCGGCTCATTCATCACACATTCGCCAGTGTTCAGTGAGTTCCTTTGCAACCTTCTTGTAATGGTTCTCTTCTGTCTGATGGAGGCCTGGAAACTTCGACACCTAATCATAATAATTTAAATAGACAGTAGTGCATTTCAATAGACATTTCACTGTGTAGCATGCCACATCACGATTGGCACACACCACATGCAACAAGGTGGGTTCCAACATTACGTCAGGATCATAGAAAAAGCTGCTACACTAAACGTCTCTACTACCTGTGCAGTCCCATGCTCCTTTTATACTAGGCTGTGCTGAGAGCAAAAAGATCAAAGCTGGCAACAAGCTTTGGTTGGTTGCGGATGCTCTGTGGTGACCTATAGGTAATTTTCATGTCACAGATGCCTAGAAGCGGTCAAATTTACGAGAGGGAAGCCGGGAGTTCCTTCCAATTTCTTCTCTCCTCCGATCTGTCTCTCACGTCCTGCGGTCAGTGCCTGCTATAAAGCGCTTAGCTCAACTGTTTGACATGACTTAAAGGAGCAGAGGATTTCATGTTACCACAACTGTCTTTCTAGTTGACAGGAATTCCTCACCGAAATAACCAGTGCCTTCACACCTGCACTCGCCATTACGACTGTCACACTCTCCGTGGTTGCAGGAACAAACATACCGACAATTCTGTCCCCATGTCTGTTACAAACAAAATGACATAAAGCCAGTATACATCATTGGATTGCGCCATTTTAGGTGCTTTGTATACTTGAAATGGCATTGGCACACCACAACTAGTGTAGAAATTTCTCAATTGGGACTGGCATGTGATAAATCTCATGAAAAGCTGATTGCCCAAGTCAAGGATGCAATTCGAAATAGACATGTATACTGAACTCTCTAAACCTGTCCATCCATCAGCCCTGCAGCTGATTCTAAGTTAATGTGTGTCCTTGCATTAGCTGTGCCCAGTGTGAGAAGAAGATGAAAAATAATTATCTACTTACGTTATTACAAGACTCGTTGCAGGCAGGTCCTGTGAAGCCTGGGAGGTTACAGACACATTCACCTGTAAACCGATTGCAAGATGCGTGCTCCAGAGAGCAATCGCAACGATCCTGGCAGTTTGGTCCAAAGAAACCTTCATTGCAAGGCTGCCTGCAGAAAGGACCGTGCCAACCGGCTGTGCAGAGGCATGCTCCATTCTCTTTGAGACATAATGCGCCATTTTCACAAGAACAAACGCCACTGCAGTCTTGGCCGAATCTGCCCACTGCACACTCTTCCGAGCAGTTAGAATCTGTAGACAAAATAATTGAATTTGAAATATAACGAAGGTGTTTAAACCTCAAAGATAGGAAAGTACACACAGCTAGACTGATAAACCGACATCGTCAATTAATACACTGTTCCACTGTCGAAATAATCTTTCTATTAGCTTTGCAGGGAAACATCATCATTCGAAAATAAACAAAATTGCTGAAGCTCATCGCTCTGTAGCTCATCACTCTGTGCCGGGACTGGGACTCGAACCTACCGCACCAAATCGCCTTGCAGACGAGAGTCACCTGCATTGGCGTAACAGATAGTCAGGTGACTCTCGTCCGCAAGGTGATTTGGTGCCGCAGGTTCGAGTTCCGGTCTCGGCACGAAGTGATGAGCTATGGAGAGATAAGCTTTGTTAATTTTCTTCGTTTTCCATTGTATTCCTCTGTGCACTGGTCACATCTTCTCCATTCTGACTACACTAGCTCTTGCCTGACCGTCTCTTTCGGGGGCCGGTCAGATCGAATCATGTTGTACATGCTAACCATCCAGCTTCCCTCGCTACTACCATCTTCCAGACCGCGAACTCCAGTGTGAACGAGACATGCTGGCCTTGAAGCTGCGTCATTGCCCATCCTCTTTTGGGGATGATGTAATGGCGTAACGGATAGTCAGGTGACTCTCGTCTGCTAGGCAATTTGGTGTCAGGTTTGAGTCCAGGTTTTGGCATGAAGCGATGAGCTTTGTTAATTTTCTTCATTTGCGATTGTATTCCTCCGTGAATTGGTCAAATCGTCTCCAAAATCATCATTGTTATGTTTTGGACAGGGATATATCAGGCCGCCATTGAAAAGAAGTATCGATGTATGGGTACAAAGTTGAGCTCCTTGTGATTACTTATGGCACAATTGTATGGGAGCTTAGGCCGCATAATATATAAGAAAGTCCCAAATGAAAGGAAGATGGCAAGTACAAGAAAGAAATATACAATCTCGTTCCGAGCAGCAACTCTTTCTTTCTATCTCCTCTTAAGCTTACTTGTCCATCCTGGTTTGCAGGTGCAGACACCTGTGGCAAAGTCACAGGTGGCGTTGTTCTCACATGTACACACTGACAGGCAAGCTGATCCAAAAAAGCCTTCGTCACATGTTGTGTTGCAACTTTGGCCGATGTAGCCCACAGGACAGCTACATGCTCCTGTAACTTTGTTGCAGGTTGCTCCATTGAAACATTGACACATTTCTGAACAGTTTGCACCAAACGTATTCTCATTGCATGGCTCGTCGCAGTTCAGTGCTTGCCAGCCTGCAAAAGGACAGGAAAGAAGAAATTCCTGAAACATTCAAGATGGTAAGAATTGCAGCAAGGACGATGTTTGGACTGACCATGTTTGGCACCCTCTCTATCTAACAGGGTGTCCTCTTGAATGCCTTGCAATGGTGCTTTCACAATTAAAGTTTCTCAGGTGACAATCAGGCTTGCAGACCGGCTGCTGGGAGAAAGCCACGAAGTTGTTGAAAAACAAAAAAGGAATTGTAACATCTAAATTTGTGCTGTGCTCACTCCCAGTTAAAGAACTCTCTTAAGGTTTCACTTTAAGGCAAAATAACATCACGAACACTCCAATTTAAATGTTTTAAATAAATGCCACAAAATCCAAGACAATTTTAGATTGAAAGGGCGGCCCATTGTCTAAATATATTACGTGCATGGGTACATGCATGGTTAGTATAAAGAGTACATGCATGGTTAGTATAAAGAGTACATGCATGGTTAGTATAAAGAGTTTGGTTCAGTCCGGTTCATACCCGGATCGCAGGTACAGGCACCATCTACAGGATTGCACTGTCCATTGGAACACGTGCAGTTTTGCCCACAGCCGAGGCCAAACGTGTTGTTTGGGCAGAATTCCGAACACCTGAAAGGTATAGGAGTGACAACCATTGTATACAATAAGTGAATGATGACTTCAGGAGTCAGAAATGTGATTATATATATATATATATGTACATGTCAACGAGGAAACATGCAAGGTATAATTTTACAATGAATCAAAGATTGTTCACAGAATTACATGTTTACATTAAGTTTGGGACAGACCATCGCAACGCTGGACACTGCAACATGTACAAACTGCATGCAGGAAGCAGAAAACTGCGGATGCAAGCGTCTCTAAGGCACTTTGATCAATCAGTTTGAATTCTGGTGATGAAAAGAATTCTCCAGACGGAGAGACATAAATTATATCTTTAACAATAATGCCATATGGAGTCAGCCGGACAAAAATCGTGAGAGTAGTGAGAGGGAGCATTGTTCGTGCGGTAATGGTAATCCGACCGAGTAATCTGGCCCTAATGTTCGCCGCTGACGTGCAGGCAGCGGTCTGGTCGGGCCAGCTTGATCGTGGCGATAGTGCGATAAATTGCAAATCAGATAGCGCCGGGCCCGCCAAGACATCGGAGAGCGCGCCAGCTGTCCGGCCCGGTGTCATCACTGCGTCAGAGCATGATGGATCCCAGGCCCACCGCTGTTGATCGGATTTGACTGTGATGGTTAGAAAAAAACTATACGGTTGGAACACCGACCATGGCATGGCTGTCGTGCTCGTCTTTGATCGAAGGAAAAGAAGAAAGGTGACGCTGTCTTTGGGAAATACAAGATGCACCTTTTGCCTGGCCGCGCCCTGACAACTTACACGTTTTTCGCGGCCAGGACAGGAGCATTCTTCAGATTTTGGCGCCCAAACTCGATGTCTCGGAGATCTCTGCTCGATGCGCCCGGTCTTCAGTGTTTGGCGATAATACGCGGAGGTAAGTCCTTCTTAAGCTAATTTCCGACAATTGCCCGTGTCGTGAAGGTGGCAAATTCTATTCTACGTTTGCATTTCCACGCATCATGTCCTTGTGACGAGCAGCCCTCCGTCAGCCATTCCACAAATCCGGCAAGGCCTACGCACATGTTTTTTTTTTAATATTTATTTTCGATTCTTGTACTAGCGGTTTGATCCGATACATGATATCACGCTCCGTTGCAAGCGTACGCGCGTAGACTACGTTTGATCCAGCTCTTTGGTCCAGCTACTGGACACCCGCCTTGGCCTGGCCCAAGCTGGTTGCGCCTTCAAGTGGCCTTGCCATGTAAGGTAATCCACGGTTTCATTACAATGCCGCTCGCAGCAGGTTTTCCCACCAATTTTTGTCACCATTTGTCACCCTGTTGACTCCATATGCTCTTTATTCAATCTCTAATTGTTGACAGGCCAGAACATTTGATATAATCATATTATATTCTCGTACAATTTTGTGTGTAACTGTGATGGCTACCACAGTCCATGAACTGCATGTGGATATGCAATCCAAATAAAATTCTTGAAAGAAGTCAACAAGAAGCACTCATACATAGCATGTCATCACCAAACATATTGTAATTACACATCAATACGACATTAAAACTCTAACCCAATCCTAAAAGAGTCATCAGCAGTTATCGAAGATAATCACCCTTTACTGTATCTGGTGATTAAGTCCATTTCAACAGATGCTCTGCTTCAACACCAGTCATATTTATAAGAATGTGACGTTTCAACAATTGAAGCTGAAATTCATGATCAGTTATTAATAAATAATAGAGTTGCATACTCGCTCGTTGTATATCCCGGTTGACAGGCACAGCTGCCATCCACAAAGCTGCAGTTCCCCTCATTCTGGCAGCTACATATGAAGGCACAAAACCGGCCGTATTTCCCATCTGGACATCGATCTTCACAACTTGGGTGTGAGAAGAGGAAAAACAGAAATCAGTTTGAGTAAATCTTTCAGGGCTGCACAAAATGATAGGGCAGTTTGCGAAAGCAACTAGATCGGCAGTGTATGTACGTCCAGCGCTTTACTGCATTAAGACATTTAAAACTTTGCCTGCACAACTTGGTTTGTCAAACTAGTAGGCATTAACATGTCAAAAAATGACACTGAATGTCAGTGTGGAAGTCCAGTACTCTGTGATACCCAAATGTTTGCCACTGTGGGAATTTCAATAAGCAGTGTCCTAATACAAAGCTGCCAATATAACAACGGATTATAAAGTCAAACTTTAACCTGCAATCAGGAAACATTTTCACAAGGCTGAATTTGAATTGATGGTATTGCACCCGGACTGAAACAGCAGTACAGTAAGTAGAGAGAGAGAGAGGGAGAGAGGGAGACAGGGAGAGAGGGGGAGAGAGAGAGGTAGAGACAGACAGACAGGCAGACAGACAGACAGACAGAGAAAGAGACAGAGAAGGAGCGATCAAACGATACATAGCTCAGAAAGATGGAGCTACAAAGTGACGGTCGAGAGATGGGTCCAGGGGCACGAAGCGACAGAGAGACGGAACGGCAAACCAACCAAAGAGGGGAATCAGAGGGACGGTCCAACGTAGGCTTTGGCTGCACTGACATAGTCTAAGCTCGTTAAAACTCAGCGCTTTGACATGATAATGTTATCTTGTTTGCACACTTGCCAGTGTGGTTCAGCCATGCAGGACGTCACAAAGTGACTTCGGTCAGTTCGCATGGCGGCATGAGCAAGCTGAAAGTTCAGCAGCATGCACATACCTATGCTCACACTTGCACTGTATAGTGTGCGCCATCATTCTATGGTGATGTTTTGACGAATGCTTGCAAAAATGTAGGGTTTATCACGTACCATTCCTCCATTGAAAGCTCATTTTGAATGAGATAGGGGGTGGGGTGGGGTGTGGGGGGGGGGAGTGACAAATGAGAAGCGGTGGCCTTCAAAAGTTGCACAGTGTTAGAATGGCGGTTCCTTTGTGGTGTCGGTATGCGGCGACCATAACGCTGACACTGGATTTCAACTGAAAAGCTTATCAGCTGTTATCTCTGAAAAGTAGTTGATTAATTTTTTTCTTAACAACTAACTAACTAGCGATTAAGTGGCATGAATTGTTTTAGCCCTAATTCTACTCAAGCAGATAAGCAGATTGGGTGATTTATACAAGAGAAGTAGTTATTCAGCCAGCTGAACCGATGAAACACATCCCCAGGTCCCCTGGAATTTTCAGTGGCTCTAGACCAGCCGGGCGTACTCACTTTTCACCGATATATCCCGGGCTACAATGACACGATCCGTCAATTTGGTTGCACGTGGCACCGTTTTCACACGTGCAGTTGTGTCTGCAGTACGATCCATAGGTATCGAGCGGACACGATTCATTGCAACTGGACAAAAAGGAGGGTTCCAAAAGAAAATAATCACACCAGCCAAAACAGTTGTTTAGAAAGGGTGGCATTTCTACCTTAGTTTCCTAGGGCTGGTCTTCATCAGCCCACATAAAATATGCAGCCTTCCCAGCCAGACGAACTCTCATTAAAAGAGGAATTTTGCGAGATTTAATGTCGGCCGACTATATAGTGCATCCTCAGCTGTATATTACTTCAGTGCCTTTTTGGTGTTCGGACTAAGCCCATCTCTGCACACAGTCCACTACACAATCGAAAGACTAGATGGTATCAAAAATAATATCATGTTGCCAAGCATTAATAAGACTACCACGCAACAAAGGTCAACGAAAATGGAAGGCAGCAGCATGAAAGAAATTGTATTGGCAACGACTGTTTGACCAAAGGTCTCTAAATTACCAATTTCACCCTGCTGTACCTCCCCCGCCATCATGGATCATGCCCTTTTTTGAGTCAGATTACCCAATAATCTGCTTTGGGAAATAGTTTACTTTAGTCTAAGAGTAATAATAGTCACTACCTCTTGGCTGAATTCTGATCAAGTCTAAGGTCAAAATGACTCACTTTGTCCCTGTCCATCCTGCGGTACATGTACATTGTCCCGTAGCATGATCACACACTGCTTCATTGAAACATTCACATCTTTCCTGGCAATCTTGACCCCAGTGACCATGGTGACATAGCATTGAGCAACTACAAGGAACATCACGCGCTCGCAATCAGTTCGAGTTCAAACAAAAAAAAAACGGCTTCATTCAGTGCAGCGGTGGAATGAAGTTCTAACAACTAAAAGAGGCCAACCCAGAAACCAAAGCAAGAAAGCAATTTTCAGAAAACTGCGAGTACTGGTTTTCCAATAAACCAAATCAGGCAGGCTTCTTCAATTTCAACACCTGGGTCGTGACAAAGCTGCTTGAGTGGTTGAGTTTTGTCACTTCCTTTGTGGATTGGTTGGTGATTTTCAGACTCGCCTTTGGATGTGATATTCGATGAAACTTTGGCAGGCTCGGCATGCATCAGTCAATGCATGCGGTCAAGCAGCGCATGCTGCCATGAGCGGCTTTGCGTGACATGTCAGGGTCAATTGGCTTCATAGTTTGACGAGAAGGGGTAGAATGAACTCTGTTTGACCAACACTTGTGCTGGAACTTGAGTCATGGCCTTCAAGAAACGCCATCAGGATAGGTTTTGTGAGCTGCATTCTCTCGACGTTAGGGCTTATATCCAGCTTGCTGAAAATGTTGGCAACAGCTGCTTTTTTTGCCTCTCAGCCTCCAGTTTCAGCGCATTGCTTCTAGTCTTTGGAGAATTAGGGTTAGCCTGAAGGCCGTGCACATTGATCAACACTGAACCTGACCTGCCCCCAAAGTGACCCAACTTGTGTTTTTTGGGGGAAATGGTGAAAACAAATCGTTGGCTTCCCTATAAGGCTACATACATTGGGGGATGGCGGTGAATAAGCTTAAAGCTGACTAGAGGGTGGCCATTTTCATTTAATAATGGCAGCGGATATTAGTCAACTTATGTGGCCAGAGGCTGCAATTAGCCACCCACGCTGGTGGTTACACTAGTATTTGTGCCTTAGTCCAGCTGGATACAGAAGAAGCCGCTCTACAACCACAAGACATGCACCAATATGAGGTCAAAGAGGAAAATGAGCTGAGAAAGAGTCCAGGTACTTCGATCTAGAGGGTGTTTATTAGTCAAAGTGATTTTGAAAGAGAAATTCCACGATAATAGACTTTTTGTATCTTCTCGGGCTTTGGCATCCAGCCACGACAAGTGTAAGCCATTTTAAGCCAAAGACAGAGTCAATAAAAGGGTGCCACACACCCAAGGCGAGTCTGTAGGGGTCAGGCTTAGAGGTCAGGGTGAAAGGGCAGTGTTAGAGGTCAGGGTGTCATCTGATTTGTGCAGCTTTCATACCCCTACCAATGCAACGGCAATCATTTTACTTAGTAGACTAACACAAATGCACCTGCTGGTGACTGTAACACATCTTTCCAAAGCAGTTGCTTAGATGTTTTCTACTTTGTTCTTACTCGGGTTGTTCATATCCG
>JAOWAR010166549.1:0-10116 GCA_028571005.1 Clathrina lutea
CAGCAGCGCTATCAGTGTGCAGGAATTGCTGCCAACATCACCTTGGGTTTGGCATATGCGCCTTGGCAGGAGAACAAGACTGCTCTGTGATGCCAGTGATGGAGGCTGTGTCCTTGCTGTAGTGGACTCCCCCGCCGTCACTGACGTGGGAGCTGTATTGCTGGATGGTTCCAAGGTAGTTGAAGTAGACAACGTAACTGCAGTTGCTCCTGTAAGTGTTTTCAGCAGCATGCATCAAAGATACTTGTTTCATTTCCACCAGAATCTGGGAAAGCAGGCCAACGCTTGGTAACCTCCCCACCCTAACGCCACCAGCTGTCTCTAGCACACAACGTATTACGTCGCTCACATGCTCGATTCCAATGTTGTGCGACAGGAGCTGCATGCAACATAGGCGGATTTTGTCTTTGTACTTGCCTAGCTCGTAGTCAAATGTTTCTACCTCCTGCATCCCCTGGTCAACACCGGCTTGTAAAGACAGTATCTCTTCCTCTAACTCAACGACACGCTCATTCAGACTAGCCACTCTCTGATTGAGCTCAGCATGCTCAACGTCGTAACTGGCCCTTGAAGTAACTGGTTGCGCTGCTAGAACCCTTGCAACTTCAGCTTGGTGCAACTCTGCCTTGCTCTTTTGATAAGATGCCGCCCTTTGAGCACTGGCCTTTTTCTGCTTTTCCCTTGCCAGAGCCTCTGCTACCTCTGACATGTCCCTAACCTCCTGCTCTAACTCAGCATGCAATTCTCCCACCTCTGCAGCAGACTTCTCTAACTCAGAACGCAACTCAACAATAGTCTTGTTCCTTACAACGACCCTCTTCTTTGCTAGTTTCACCTTGCTGTAAAGTTTTGTCGCTCCTTTCTTTCTTTTCTCTGCTTGGTGGGTGGCACTTTCTACCTTGCTTTCTAACTCTACAACTTTCCGTGACAAGTCAGAAATAATTTGCTCACGGAAATCACGGGATGGGGAGGTGGCACCACTTCGAACAGGAGTCTGTTTCCGCGAGGCAGATGGAACGACGAACGGTTCCGACAAAAATTTGGAGCGTTGCTCAACCGATCTCTTCCCTGCCGACTTGGCATGAGCGAGGATGCGAGTCACCAAAATTGAAAGTGTCGGACCAGGCAAGGGTCCAGGCCTTGGCCACTCGTCGCCGAATAGGTCCATCAGCCACTGTGAACACTGACCCCAAGTCACTCCAGCTTCCTTCCTTAGCTCAGCCAATTCCAGAATAGCTCCGTTGGTGAGCTTGGTCGAAGCTGGCGGGTGACGATCGCCACTGATTAGAACAGCTCGGTCCACTCCAAACGATTCGAGCCTTGCGTATCGTCCTTCCTCTTGACCATCAGCGAACGAGCTGATGATGAGGATTATGAAGATGATGAGCGAGTAGGTCGGCATCGCCGCTCCGAGACGTAGACGTTGGCAATCAAAAAGTTGACGCTTTCGCTGCATGCGCACCGCGCGCGGAAAAAAAGACTGAACTTCTCACTCAACGCAGCCTCCTGGAAACAAGAACACTTGATTTTTATATTTTAAAGGATGGCGAAGACGATGGTCACATCTGTTTTCGTGTGTGCTCACAAGACGAAAAATGAAAGCAAAAACTTCGCAAAGACCGCAACCAGGGTTCTTCTCACTCTAACCATGTTAACGCCGCACGACAAACGGTATCCGGATATCGACGCACGTGTACATACCACCATGGCATATACGCCCTCGAGCCCGAGTCAAAGACGCACAGAAAAATTAGCACCTCGATCGAGCGAAGGCTCGCTCGGCCGCGGCCAGCATCCAAATTTTTCTTGTGACGTATAATCCGTGACGTCATAGCACTGAAGTCCCAAGCCACTAGTCAGTACGTATATACGTAGACTCGAGCCGCTGCCGGCACCACGCCAGCGGTTTTTGTCGACAACGGACAACATTCATCGATGGCTTGGCGCTGAATCACGCTACACAGAGTATGCCTCGCCACCGGCCTGGCTCCTCCAGCTGCGTAGACTACCCGAGCTGCGCACATACACATACTCACCCTCCTTCTGTCAGCCACCAGTCATCGCCTCCTCTTCGTCACTGCGCTTTCCGAAACGGTTCGAGCCTTTTCTGCACTCAACTGGCTGAGTCCAATTCGATTTTGGCTCCTAGTTCTGCGGCGTCCAACTCAGTTTCGGCCACCTGCCGCTGCAGGCAGACTGACGTGGCTGATTTGGCAGACTGATGGCCCCATTCGCCATAGCGCTCAGGGGGCCGATGGCGACGTGTACCGTTCTGCGCAGGCCGGGTTCGGATGCCATACTGCGATCGAAAGGGCTGGTCACGGTACCATGTCAGAAACCATACTCAGGCCACTCACTGAATCCCTTTCCCCGGCAGAGACACACAAAGCCGTGAGACAGCACAACACCCAAGTACAGTTCCTGAGATAATAAACAAAAAAAGAGCATGGCCAAGAAGGCGTGCAGGTCGTACTCCAGTGCATGTATCAGTACTGGGGCGTTGCTATAGGGAAATACGACAAAAAAAAAGGTCGTCTGGAAGCCTGAGGAGGAAGCTCGAGCAAACGTTTGTATGCCCAAAAATGGCATTTTTCTACCCTTATATGTCATGTTCAGGGCGGTTTTCAAAAAATCCGAGACACCATAATTTAGAGCGCCAAGAAGAGAAGCAATCTCCAAAATGCAGTGGTTATATCATGTACTGAATGAAGCGCTAGTGGTGAACTAAAATTTTGAGACACCATTTTTCTTTTCATCATAATTCAGTCCAACCAACAGGTATTATAATCTAGATTTCAGCATTCATCTACGGCACAGGTGGTCTTTACAACTCAAATAAATGTGTTACAGACTGTTACAGACATAATCAGACAGATAGCAAAGGGGGTAGTTCTGAAGTTGCGTCATTTCGGCCAAATATGGATGGACCGGACCGCGGCCGCGGAGCTATATAAGCGCACCGTAGCTTGATGCGGCAAGGTCACGTGCTCGACCGCATCCGGTGAAACCCACAATTCAATAAAAGGAAATCCCCCACGAAACGTCAAACTTTTCATCTTTTCAGCACGATTATTTATTATGACACCAATCACCGCACGTCATTGAGTCCTTTCACATTCACGCGTCTCGAGTATATATTTAATAGTATGTCGAGGTCTTCAGTGCAACCGTCCGCTGAAGCTGCCCAGGCGAGTGAGGCCAACAGGCTCTTGTGATTGTGGCCTAGCGCCTGTTCTTGTCGAGGTCTTCAGCATCGCTCAGGCGCTTGGCCATGCAGACTTGGCTAACGGCTGTGCTCGCGTTGTGCGGTCTAGGAGTGAGCACCGCGGTCGGTTTAGCCGCAGTGTGCTCGACGCACTGGGTGACTATTTTCTACCACGACGAAAGGGTGGATGTCGAATTCCGCGCCGCGACCGGCTTGTGGCGGGGATGCTTCTACTCCGAACAGCAAGGCTTGAAGTCGGACTGCCATGGCCTGCTCTCGACGTCCACATTGCATGGACTCCACACCGGACGTAAGCCTCCAGGAGTAAGACTAGACCCTGTTTTGATTTTCTCACCTGCTCTCGAGTAGATGTATCGCCCGTTCGTAGTGATGAATGGCAGGAAACTTTTCGAGACTCTTTCAGCGTGACCTTAGCGCTCGGGTGTTCTTGTGCAGCGCCGACGGTAGCTTCGTTGTTTAAATTCTTAAGTTCGCCTGTGTTATAGTGTCCGGCCATTAGCCAAAATGCCCTCGCGATCGCCGTCGGATCGGGCGATGTCCTCTGCTCGGCCTGACGTGCGGCTAGATCTGCAGTATGTGAACGAAGAGCTGGTGGAGTTTTGCTTTTGACTGCGTCGATATTTCTTTATGGAGAGTTCGTGGTATGGGACTGCTTCAGTTCAGTGAGTATCCCTCTGTGAAGCCCCGCTTCGTATGCAAGGTTGGCAGTACATGTATGTCAGAGCGTTTAGTGAGTTTCGATTCAGCCAACCAGAAATATGTGGAAATTGTGAACCCGTACCCAACCCGATGAAAGGTCACTTCCGGATAGGTGAAGGGGCTTGGAATGTGCGCATGCGCCCTCAGTATATCATGGTATATAGGAGTGGTCACGCATGACAGGTGGCCTCAATGGCTCAAGGCCAGGCTTAAAAATGTTTAGCCTAAAAGCATTCAGCAGGTGTAAAATTGCTTTCAGTTGGGGTTGTTCATAAATCGATTAGACGCCCGCCACAACGGCTGTCCTACCACTGGTGATCAGTGAAGTTTCTACTCTTGACTGGGATAGATGTGTTGAAAAACCGGTCGTACCAGTGACAATTTTCATACTGAAGTTTTTCAGCCCAGTAACATGAAAGTTTTTTTATTATTATTATTTATTTTTGATTTTGAGCTGAACAGGTGTTATTCTAACAGGTATGACCAGGTCAGACTGGCATGCAGTGTTCAAAACACTGCTACATCACGATGTTGTGTTGACCAACACTTTACTAACATTTTTGTTGTTGGTGTCCTCTTTTTTTTTCTTTTTTTTTTCTCGTTGAAGCGCTTCTTGGGTTCAGCCAGGCGCTGGCACTGATTGCCATGGGCTTGACTCTTCCTCTGCTCGTCATCCTGTGTTCACTCACCTCCTCACAAAGGAGAGTGAAGTTTATAGCAACATTGGTGACTTCGCAAGGTGATCTGCTTAGCCATCTTTTCAGTGTGTTGAGTGTTGCTTCCGTGAAGAAATCTTGTCTTCCCTCTTAGTGGTGCACCAACACCCCCACCCTCCCTGGAAGTGCTGCTTGAGTCAATTTAAGAGGCTTATCTGCAACGGTTAAGCTAGCAGAAGAAAGGTTTGAGCCATGGGAGTTGGAAAAAATTATGTTAGCTTTCCAAGTGCATGAACAATTGTGAGATGATGATCACCAATGGGTGGGGTTGCTTATTGTCTCTTGAGATAATAATGAGGACATGATGACAAGTGATGGACGGATTCGATACTGGTTGAATGGTCCAGTACCCTGCATCCAATAGTGAAACATTGTTTCTCTTCAAAGATGTTTTCGTGTTCGTGAGGGGCACAGAACCTGCAATGAAGCAGTGCCTAGCCGAACAGAAACCCCGATGTGAATTGCTCAGACCAATCGACTGCCTCAGCCTCTAAAATGTCGATTTCATGGCAAGCTTCAATTATCTGTCCATACAGCATGGTCAAACCTTGGAACTCTGATGCACTATCATGTGCCTTGTCTGGAGTCTACGGATCGTAGGACCCGAGTCAGAACAAACCGAAGATCACATTGAGAAGAGAATAATGACTTAGAAAAGTAGAGGAACCCAGGTACGTTGATAAGGGGATACTGACTCAGACAAGAAGAGGAGCCCAGGGTTTTGAACAGGAACGACCAAGTGAAACTGATTTTATTTTTGGGAAAAGACCGGAGCTGGCCATAAAACAAACGCATTTAAGTTCGAGGCCATAGATTGGTGGGAGCAACTGACGCGAAAGGATTTCCATTCAACTGGGTGTCATTCTGTTGCAGGTTCGAATCCAGAGTGTGCCTGTCGAGAATGCGAAAAGAAAAACATGTTTGGACGGTTCTATTTCTTCGCAAGGAATTTTGTTTTCACTTGCAATTTGACATTTTCTCCTCTCTTTATTCTCTCTTTTCTTCAATAAAATAATATCCAACCTGTTCTTTTTTTTTAAATTTATAATTGTCTCCTTCCCGTCGAGATTCAGCTGCAGTGTCTTACCTTTTCTTTCTGACTTTGTTCAGGTGTCTTGCTCGCTCTGTGCTGCAGCTTTTTCGTCATTTGGGTGAACAGTCAAGTGTTAACCGACTCGACATACCACTGGTCCTTCTTTCTTGCCTGGTTTGCAATTGGGTGCTTTTGGCTATGTGCCATTTGCTTCCATTGTCTCAGGATGACTGATTACTTGGCCGAAGATGTTGAAAGCGGCTGGCGCTCGGCATGGCCCAGGTCAGAGGTCTCACCTCTGCTTGCCAGATCCTGATAACTGTCTACGAGTGGAACAGGCTAACAAATCTCAGTCGTTTTTGGCTTTGTATTGGGAAAATGTCTCCTTCCGTTGCATGACGATGAAGCAGGGATGTTCGCACCACATTGCCACGTCACTACTCCCTCAAACTGACTGTCGGATTCAGTGCAGATCAGGATTTCATTGCCCCAATTCTCAACACCTTCGCACAAAGTTAGCACGGTATTTTTTTGTGTTGACATTTCATTTTGGGTTTCCGAACCCTCCTTATACAGTCTGAAGGTTCAAAACGCCCTACCATGACTATCAATTGTGCTGCACAGCTTGAATTTTCCGGAAATTGACTTCTTCTCCCGACGCAGCTTTAGAAGAAAAAAAAAAAGAAATAGAGAGAAAAAGAGCTAACGCCAAGAGAGCTTGATGGTGTGGTCTCTTGTTGAATGCGTTTTGCTTGCGGCTTGGCCTGATGGGAAGTAACCGCATAGATGTTTGCAAATTGGGTACTGTGTTTATTTTTGCTCTGGGCATGGTGTGGAAATTTTCAGGGAAATCCCGTTGTTCTTAAAATTTCACTAAGCGTTGCCCTGGCCACAGAATCACACGTGCACCAAGCAGATGACCAATTGTACACATGACAACCACACTCTTCTACCATTACTGTGGTAATGATCGTGACACCAGGTCCTGATCTTTGGAATGTAAGCCTCCACACCCATATCACCATACTGAGGTCAGAGATAGAAATAGTCTAATTCATGTAGGCAGTTTGCAAAGGCCTGGTTTATTGACCAGAACTTTCTCTTCCTCCCCCCTCTCAGTGTCTCTTGCTCGTTCACTGTTTTTCACTCTCATTAAATGCCGTCAAACTCATCATGCAATGACAGACTTTAAGAAGAGCTGGGCGAGGCCAAAATGTAATCTGCAAAAGAAACTGTGTGTTGGTGCTGATTGAGAATTTGACGCCAAGGTCCACGTGTTCCACAAGGACTGTGCTTAAGAACAAGTGTCAAGTACCATAATTATATTGCACCATTACCAGGCTGTTACACAAGTCGAGCATGTTGCACAAGGACCACAGGTTGCAAATGCACCATATGTTTCACAAGAACCAGCTGTTACACAAGTATCTATACAAACATGCCTGAAGGCGGTGGAATCATGGTGGCTGAGGGTAGGGCCTGACGGCGCTATACCTTTAGCCGCCATGATTTCCACAATGATGCCAGCTGCCTAAAGGTATGATTTGAGTTCATACGGATCCACTCTGAAACAAAGAGTGAGAGAAAGTATGAAACGGTTTACGCAAAAATATGTTTATGCAGTCGGTGTACAGTTCATACGGACTAAGTTTGATACAATAAAAAAAAAAGAGAAAGAAACAGTTGACGCAAATAAAGAAAAACTGTTGATCTTATGAACAGCTGTGAATTACAAAGACCTACTCAGCTGGAACAGGAGTAGAGCCGAGCACAGTTCTGCTGGAACAGAAGTACGGCTGTGCTTACTCGGCCTGATCGCAACACAATGTGCAACACGTGACCATCAATAAGCCAATCAGAGACCCAATTACCATAGAAACAAAAAAAAAAAAAACGGATCCATATGAACACATAGTCCATGAGTACCGTATGTTACACAAGCACTCCATGTTACACAAGTACTCCATGTTCCACAAGACTGCATACTTTGCAAGGACGACACGTTTCGCAACGACAGCATGTTTTGCAAGGACCGCATGCTCGCATGCCACTGTCTCCTCAGTGCAATGAAAATGTGCCAACAATTAATAATCCCTTCACCCAACGTTAAAAAAAAAAAAAAAAACCATAATAAAAACAAGTACTGCGCACGGTCCCCAAAAGAAGTAACAAATTCTACAGCCCAAATTCTTCTCTGATGGTTCATATCCTTTAAAAATTTGGTAAAAGAAAACAATTACAAATGCATATTAGGGGAAACGACTGCTTTGTATAAATTCAGCAATGTGAACAGAAAAAAAAATGTTTTCAAAACAAACCGAAGAAATGATGGGTGAAGCCAGTCCAAATAAAATGCAGAAATATTTATTGGAACACCATCATACGCCAAAATCATGATAAGCTGGCTTTTTAGTTAAAGATTTGAAAAGAAAATATGCAATTTTATGGAAAGGTGGGGAGAAGAAAAGTGAAAAGGTGAAAAATTCAATTTGACTGGACTATGCTGTCTCCATTTGACTCAATGTCTCATTGAGGTGACTTCCACCAGACGAGAGGTGATCAGAACGTCTGCAAGAAGGCAAAGAAAAGGATGAACTACTAATCAGAAGGCAAAAGCTGTGCACTCGCTACCAGTTGTCGGAAGGCAGACATTTTTGAAACATGAATAATTCACTCTCCTTAACAGGACACTGCACTGACTTGCTGAAATCTTGATTCTGTACACAGATCCTGGATAACATGACCCTCAATAACACATAAAACTCGCTAACAGATAATTTTTTCCGATGTCCCGATTTGAGCCCATTAGAAATGTATATGTGGCACCCTCAATAGCACGTAATTCGGTGACACGTAAAATTGGTTAACACATAGAGGTTCTCTGGTCTCGATGCTGTACTTCTCTTCGTAACACGTAATTACCTCAACAGCCACCTCCGCCGTTTCATGCACGACAAAACGTTCGGCACGTGACCTCAAAAATGTGACTGCGTGCATTCAGTTGCATTTTCACCTCAGGCGTGAATCGACCACAAGCCTGTGCAGTCTGGATTGCAAGCTAAAAATTGAGGGGAAACTACGCGCAATGCACTAAACAACCCTTGAAAATAATATGAACGAAGAGCGCAGGATGGAAAAAGTATTGTCTTTGGCCCAAGCTCTTGGTCCCCAGAACACGCAGGATCGAGAATATTCGTGGCCTGCACAAGAAGCTTATATATTCGAAAGCAGTTTTCTTCGCACTTTAGATCTAGCGGAGGGGTGGAAGACACTTTCAGATCACCGTTCACCGTGTACGCTTGCTAAAGAAGTTCCTTTTTCGCAGCGAACAAACACCGGCAGGGCCGTCATTGATTTTCATCAGCAGCAATTAACGATCCACTGCCGAGTTTGTGGACAAAAGCGCAATCCGGGAAGATTGCACAAGCTTACGATGAAGGTTTCTGACTACCTTCGTTCCGTTTAGACAGCCAGGATACTCGGCAAAATGACTCAGTTCGCCGCACCATCAGTCGAGAATTTGCAGTGACTGTGTGAATGCCATGGGACAGTCGCTGGCAAACAACCCGACGTTTTGCCAGCATCAAACATCTTTCGTCATGATCAAATGCTCCCCTGTGGAATGGTTCATTGTTAAGTTTGGCGCGAGATGGACGTCATTGCGTCGGAACAGCTGCAACCTGTCGTCAACAAGACCATCTACAACAAAGCCATTCTGCAGCGAGTCCAGCAGCAGTGCAAACCATTGCTTCGAGAGTGTGTACGTGGAGGCTCCTAACCTCCTTTAGGACATAAATTGGATAACAGATAATTCTGGTGAGATAATGGACCTTGACCCTGGTTAGCACGTAATTGGATAACAGATAAACCTTGATAACAGATATTTCTTGTCAGTTCCCAGCGATTACGTGTTATAGGGTAGACCTGTAGAAGAATAAAAATGACGCAGTGCCAGCAGCTGTGCATTCTTAGGTGCCGCAGCGTGCCTTTCGCTTGATCTATGTCCAGGCTGTGCTTAAATGCTACACCACAGCGTGGCTGGCATGCGGAAAGTTCTACTGTGCTCCGAGATTTCTGGTGCGATCGATCTGAGTCTTGAGCTGAAAGGGCTTTGTCAAGCCATGAAACGTAGAAATGTACAGCCATGTCTGTACAGCTTAAAGCGCCACGCAAAATGACAACGCAAGAGCTAACAATAACGATGACGACAACGACGACGACGACGACGACGACGACGACAACGATGATTGCAAGTCATCGCAGTTTCCCTCAAATACTTTTGATGACCATGTGTGTTCCATGGAGCTTGGAACGGTGCCATAACTCGGTAAAAGGTGAACAGTCTACATCAAGACCACCATTAGGCTGAAAACTATACACAGAGACAAATGAGCTCAAGGTTAAAGCCTGTACTCAGCAAATCAAATAACAGGGATTTCTGG
>JAOWAR010166560.1:0-10116 GCA_028571005.1 Clathrina lutea
GTTGACGCATGGACTCCACTTCCCTGCACAGTTTGGACTTGGTGTTCTTGTCAGAACACAATATTTATGCACAAAGAGATACAACATATATTTTCAAGTGAATTACCTTATGGATAAGTTAAAAGCAATGATCTTCAGTTAACCCTCGATAACATTGATGCTGATTTTCAAGTAGTTTTGCATTCACTTTACTTTGTCATGAAGGATGTTTGGGAAGGAAAAAACGAAAAGATGACACCCAACAAACACAGGACCGAGAATGAGGTTCAAACGTGAGCCATGGCCAGAATGTCATGTACTCAAGCATGCTCAATTTCTGCTCCCTGCTGTCTTGGTTTAGGATGGAAATCTTTTGTTCACTTTCTTCTATAGGGCAGTGTGTTTTGTTTCTCATTGTTCCTCATGGGGTCAACAGCTCAAATCAATGTCGGCGGGTGTTGAAGAGAAATAGCACCTAAAGAAATCATCAGACTTGTCACCTTTCAGCCGGTCTCAGCCTTTGCGCATTGGTGAAAGACGAGTCAGTCGGAGAAATGGCTGTTTGTTTTGGTCATGGGGCATTCAACGGTGAAATATTTCACGCCTACACGGTCCACTCCAGCTTTTCAGCACCATGAATATGAATAAGAGGACTTTTTGCTGTCGAACTGGGCGTGCCTCAACATCTACACGCACGCGATTCAGTCCGACCAGTCTCGAAGATCAATTCAGCAACTTTCCCACTGAAATGTATGTATGTTATTGGTGGGCACACATAGATCCAAATCAATGCGGGCGGCCGACGAGAAACAATAAAATAAAGCACAGTGCGGTTAGTTTGTGAGCAGATAAAGAAAGGAGCTGTAATTACAGGGTATGCTATGGCCTCTGGCCTGATGTTACAAACTTCACACTGAGTCTACTTAAACAAGTTTAAAGGCGGGCTATGTACTCTACCATTTTGACAGCCACGATACGGTTTTCCTTTCGGTGGCTGTCATAGCATCCATTGAGAAAGGTCGTGGAGGAAGAAGGGAAGTCATATCACACATAGCTTGTGGATTAGCCCATTATTGTCTTTGAAGTTCTGTCGGCTTTGAAGATGCTGCAGGTTCGAGCCCTCTCCTGTGCCCTTCCTTTCTTTCTGCTCGCCAGTTGCTGCTACGCCATGTACTCAATGGTGTTTAAGCGAACTTCACTTTCAAAAAAGGCGATTGCATTCGCCATTTTCGGTTTCTGTAGGCAAGAAGTCCCTTTAACAGGAAATATTTCCTAAGTGATAGCACTTTCCACGAGGAAAAGAAGTTGATTCATCAGCATAATATTCTAGTACACACCAGTATTGAAAACAATCAGATATACAGATACAGTAGCCAAATTACCAGACATGTTTAAACAGTACTAACATTCTGCTTCACTAGGAAACAATTACCCAAAGATAAGGTCAGGAGCAGAAGCTATTAGCCGACAGCGATACAACTGCATCAGGTGACCCCAATATGCCCTGATTATGTGATGAAAGCTGTGAGGAAGCAGTTTCCCTTCAGACAATCACTGGCTTCGTAAGCAAAGGACGGCTGATATCATTAGATGTGAATTAACCTCTAAGCCTGGCTACAACAACCATGAGAACGGAGGAGTCACACAGTACAAGGATCAAATCAAGCTCAGATTTCTTTAAAAAATCTTGCAAGCCAGTAAAGCTTAATTTAAAAGACCACCAGGTTTGAAGCCCTTTCATTTCTGAGCTGTAGTGCACTTTTGAGGATTGCTATGGATTGGTTCCTTATGTCAAATTGAGCTACCTTTTTTGGAACATTGAGATACACGTATAACCCACCCTGTGTGCAGAGTGATGCTGGCGAATAGCCAGCTGTGCAGTTGCACATTCCTGTGACTTTGTTGCAATGTCCTACAGCATGCTGGGAGTTGCACTCAGGACACTTCGCTCGGCAGTTCAAGCCATAAGATCCGCCCGGACAGCCTGGAATGGTCAGAAAAGTTGAGTTCAAGACTGAAAGAAAAGGTATACCAGAATTGTAGTGGTGGAAATGTGCAGAGAAACACTTAGTTTGAAGGTTGAAGGACTTTTTAGATCTCACTTGCATGATCAACTCAAACAAGGTTAAGAACACTAGTTTTTAGGACGCGAAATGAGCAAGGAAAAGGATGGTGTTAAATGAGAAGACGTTTCATCATCAACGCCATCATCAGTTCATCTCAATATCTTCTTTTTTGATATTATCGTTTTCCTTCCTCGTTTCCCGTCCTAAGAACTACTGTTCTTAACCGTGTTTGAGTTAAACACTTAGTTCATTGCGATCTTGCAAAGAATGTGCATAAATGGGAGCATCTGCTGGATGCTTTCTGAGCACTTTTGAAGTTCCTTTATTGCCATTCAGTCTTTCCACTGCCAGTGCTGAGTGCTGACATGTACGAATCATAAATATGATAGCCGTTGTACTGGAGACACTATGCGCATGCACAATAATTGTAATTATTAGCTGTGCTGTGAAGTGCTGCATGTAGCTACCTACAGTTTTTTTTTTTTTTTGTATCCACAGTCCCAGTTCATCTCTCTGGCTTTATGCAACCTCCCCCACTTCTGGGCCGGTGTTTATATAGACATTTTTTTTTAATTTTCAGGCCAGAAATCACGTCTCTTTTCCCTCCTCTCCGCTTTTTGCTCTTCTTCTCCCTGATTTTCTTCTGATAACATTTTACATGGTTTCTGGGAAGAAAGTTAACACAATCAGCTCATGAGTCCCTATCAGGAATCATCAATGTTTTTTCCAGCAGAAATAATTCATGAAGTGGCCCGGAAATTGGGACAGGTTTTCCTAAGGTACATCAAGATTTTGAACTTAGTTTCTTAAACATTTCAAACGAGATTTCATTTGGCCATGGCGCAGTTTCTACATGCATGTGCAATGACACACGCATTGTTAAGGTGTTACATCATCAGCAACCTACTCGTGATCTCTCACCCTCAACAGCAGTCTTCAGCCCATGTACACAGGAGGGTTAAAGCAGATGTCACTGAGCATACCAAGGATGTGAAGGATCCCACTGAAGATGACAAATTTAAGCCAAAACCCTCTTGTAGATGCCAAGCTATTTGAAACACTTCCATGTACAATCTTTCAGTTTTTTCAGCAGATTAGCTTAATGGGGTTTAGGTTGTAAACCTAGGTTAACGGACAGCATGTCTTGCGCGCGCTGCCATGTATCCCATTTCTGATAGTCCTCCGCATGCACAAGCCTGAAGCTGAAGCCTTCTTTCTGCAGCGGTCTTTTCAGTCTTTCTTCCTTTGGCCATGATGCCACGTAGTTCACACAGAGCCTGGATCGCTAGCCAGGATCCGCCCCATCCTCGATGGAAAATTGGACAGAGGAGTCTCTCCGCTTCAAAACTTCCTTTGTCCTGTGTTTGCTGTGCGACCAGCACCATCTCTCCGCTACCGAAGGTATGCACGCAATCATCGCTCGTTTGCTCGATCTGAGAGCACACCGCTGCGACGATGGAAACTCGTCTCCCTCTCCCCCTCCTGGAAACCCTTCTCCACAGTCTACGCTGTCGAGCATCGTCGCCCAGCTGTCCTCCCTGCAATCACAGATAGCTGCTCTACCCACCGTGGAAACAGCGACGTCCAGCCACTCTCTCCAGCTCTCTCTCCCTCTCTCTCTCTCTCTCTCTCTCTCTCCCCGCGGACAACTCGGAGATCGATCGTCGACTTCTCTGGGTCGCTGGAGGCTTGGAAGATCTTTTCTTCTGTGCTTGTCACTCACAACCCAGCCCGGTCGCTCAAATTGCTGGGCTACCAGAACCAGTTTAAAACACCCAACAGCAGTTCTCCACTGAGTGTGTTTTCAACTACGACAGGCCTTTCGACGCTACGTCGCCGAACACCCAACCACACGATGGGACTCTATCAACACCACCCTGTGGACTTAAAAGATGCTGCGCGTCGTCCGTCCCTCATGTCCGCTGTGCATGATCCAACACAGCCAGGATCGTTGACCCAACTATGCCCGCCAGCCCTTTCAAGGAAGCACGGTCACCAACGCAGGCTGGGAAGAAGCTTCCCTTAACTTCAACCGGGTCGGCGGTGCCACTTTTTTCACCTTGCCGCTTCCCCCATGCCTGCTCATCCTGTGGCAGCACCAGCCGCTCAGCCGAGCACTGCGGCTCTGGAGCGAACAAGCCACTCCCGCCTGCAAGTGTTGAGGAGCACCAGCCAGCAACCCCTCTCATCTTCAAGCGTTGGCGGAAGCTTCTCACTGCTCACCCTGTCAAGATTTTCTCTTCCTATGTAGTGTCAGGCATTCAACATGGCTTTAGAAATGGCTTCTTACCTCCCTTGTCCTTTACTCTGATGTTAAGTATGTACGCAACCTCCCTTCTTCCCATGTACACAGTGCCTTTGTGGACGAACACCTCCAAGCCTCAGTTTCAGTCGACTAAACCACCGTCCCCTTCAACGAACCTCCTTTCTCTGACTTTGTGTGCTCGGGTGTGGGAGTAGTTCCCAAGAAGAACGGCAGGTTTAGGCTTATCCACCACCATTCAGCCCATTAGGGGTCAAGCGTTAACGATGGTATCCCGCAAGACCTCTATAGCCTCCACTACATCACCATTGATGATGCTATCGATATCATTCTGAAACTAGGCAAAGGATGCCTGCTCGCCAAGCTGGACGTCCGGAATGCCTTCCACCTGTGCCCAGTGCGGCAGGAAGACCAGCACCTTCTTGGCATCCATTGGCGGAACCAGTACTACTATGACTTGGTTCTCCCTTTTGGCTTATTGCTTAGCCCCTTATATCTTTTTCAATCAGGTAGCTGAGGCACTCCAATGGATATGCCGGAAGTCTTCTCTGTGTCCGGCCTTTTCCACTTATTGGATGATTATCTTACTGCCGGCCTGTCAAAGTCACCGGCCTGCCAGCAGCAGCTCGACATTGTACTCGCCACCTGCAGGTACCTTGGAATGGCGATAGCCCCAGAGAAAGTCGTCGTCCCAACTCCCCGCCTTACTTTTGTGGGAATGGAGCTCGACACGTGCCGTTTGGAGGAAAGACTACCTGACAACAAGCTTAAGCTTCTCGAGCTACAAGAACTACTGGACCTCATTACAACCCGTCACTCCTGCACAAAATGAGACCTCCTGAGCCTGCTAGGGAAGCTCAGCTTGACGGCCTCTGTTGTTGTCGTGGGTCGCACCTTTATGCGTCGCCTATGGGACCGTGCCGCGTCAGTCCCACAGTTACACCACCATCAAGTCTCATTGACTGCACCGTGGAAAGCAGACTTACGGTGGTGGAAATTCCTCCTCAGGGTCTTAGTGGAACGGCCGCTCCTTCTTCCTACATCGCCATCTCTCTACTGCCACATTACTGCACCTGTACATGGATGCTGCCGGCTCTGTGGGCTATGGAGCTTGTTTCAACGGGGACTGGTTCTGCGGCTTGTGGGGTACACGCAGCACAACTTCTGCGTCCAGTACCTCGAACTCCACCCCATCGCACTGTCATGCTCCACCTGGGGCCTGGAGTGGACCTCCAGACGGGTAGAGTTCCCTTTGGACAAAAAAGCAGTAGTGGCAGCCCTTCGCAGCGGGACCTGCTGCTGCCCAAATGTCATGAGTTTATTGCGTGCCGTATTCATTGTGTGTGCTGTCAACAGTTTTACAGTAACGGCATCGTACATACCGGGTAAAGCTAACACAATTGCTGATTGTTTGTCCCAACAGAATCTCGATACGTTTCGGCAATTGGCACCACACGCAGCGGCAAATCCAGTCACACCTCAACCGCTGCCGGCTATATCGGGGGAAGCCTCGATAGCGCCTTGTGGTTCTACGCCCTGCAGGCGTTAGCCCCCTCAACATGCAAGCTATACGCCATACATCAGGCGCACTACAACAATTTCTGCCGCCTGCACCAACGCAATTGGCTGCTGGCTAGTGAGCTACAGTTGGCTGAATTTGTCACCTACGTAGCAGACGTGGTAAAGGCGGCCCCCGCCACGATCAACGTCTACATGGCCTCGGTCCGCGCAGTCCACTTGGAGCACGGATATCGCGAACCATTTGATGGAACGCCATTACCTCACAAAGTCTTCACAGGTGTGAAGCGCACTGCAAGCACACATTCTCGACTCAACCGCCTGCCAATCACCTTACCACTTCTTTACGGCATTGTGGGCAATATACCGATCGATCAGCTGATGATCACAGCCGTCAGCTTTCTGGCCTTCTTCATTTTTTTGCGCTGCGGCGAACTCTTGTCCCTGAACCGTGATGATGTCTCCTGCAGAAGGGAGCCAGAACGCCATCTTGAGCTGTCCATCTAAAAATCAAAGGCTGACCCCTTTCGTCAAGGGTGCTCACTCATTGTCGGTAGCATGGACACCAAAAACGCCGCAATCTGCCCCATCCAGCTCATTGAGACATTCAAGCATGCAACGACTGATAGGCGACCAACTGGTAATCTTTTCACCTGGCAGAGCAGCAAGACACTCTCGCGGAAAGAATTTGTCTTCTGTGTTTAGCCGGCCTTGGGCTATCATGGAGTCCAAGACCCCAAGGCATACATGGGTCACAGCTTCAGGAGTAGAGAAGCGACGAGCGCAGTAGCTGCCGGCGTGCCAGATTGGCTCATCAAAGCAATGGGGCGGTGGTCATCAGACGCTTATAAGACTTTTATAAAGATACCAAAGACTGCCGTCTGCAACGTCTCCTGTGCTTTTCTCTCTGAACACCCTTAGCATCCTGATCTGTCAACTTTGTACATAAGCTTACATAGCTTACTCTTGGCCACCCTCAGGTTAAGCTTGCCTAGTACCCCTACCTCACATTCAGTGCATGCGAAAGTGGTGTATTTTGTCATTGGGTGCTCAACTACTCGCGACCACGGCCATCTGCCCCATCAGGCCCACGTGCCTTACGCACATGCCATTGGTGCCCTCGCACCAGCGTGCCTTACGCACATGTCATTGGTGCCTCACGCCAGTGTGCCTTACGCATATGCCATTGGTGCCCTCGCACCAGTGTGCCTTACGCACACACCAGTGCCTTTGCACTGCCATGCTTTCGGTGCCTGCGCACCAATAACCTGACCGCTCATGCTCTCACAGCACCCCCTTGCCCAACACTTGCAGTCTAGTGAGTGATGGAAGTTAAATGGGGTTTAGGTTGTAAACCTAGGTTAACGGACAGCACATCTTGCACGCGCTGCCATGCATGTCTGTACACACCATTTCTTATAGTCATCCGCAAGTGCGAACCTCAAGCCTTATGGCGGTCGCATGCTTTCTTTCTGCGGTAGTCTTTGCCCCACCCACCTTCTCCCTGTACACATATGCTCACTGACTTCCTTTATCTCAGTAAAGTCTATGGGGGTGCTCAACCACTCTCGGCCACAACCGTCTGCCCCAGCGGGCCTACGTGCCTTATGCACATGTCGTCGGTGCCCTCGCACCAGTGTGACTTACGCACATGTCATTGGTGTCATCGCACCAGCGTGCCTTACGCACACGCCAGTGCCTTCGCACTGCCATGATTTCTTTCAGTACCTGTGCACCAAAGACCTGGCCACTCATGCTCTCACAGCACCCTATGCCCAACACTTGCAGTCTGGTGTGTGATGGAAGTTAAATTTCAATAATCACCTTCCTGGCAATTCTTGCCTCGGTACCCGGCAGGACACAAACATTCACCATTGTCAGGGTGACAGCTGCCCTGGTGTTGGCATTCACAACGACGCTTACAGCCCTTGGCGACCGACCAGGTACCGTCCTGACACGTACTGCTGCACAGAACTCCTGCACAAATGTGAAGTGAAACCGCTTTAAGGAAAAACCAACTGAAACACACAAGGTCTGACAGGGAGGAAATGCACCTTAGTTCTCGCCAAACTGAAGATCCCAACATCATTGTTTACGATACTGTACATTCGTCACAAAAGACTACTAGGTTTCTGTGTAAAGTTGGGTTCGGATGAGCTGAATATGAATTTCTTTTGAATTAACTGAGCTGTCCAGTCTTTAGATACAATTATCTGATAAAGACGCTGAGCTGTGACAGTGACTGCTCGAAGGGTAAAAAGTTCTTCAGATCGTTAATCATCATTGCTAACTATTGTTAGCTTGTTGGAATGACAAAGCAGCCGATGAAATTATTACATCGCATTTACAGAGTGTCAACTTTTGACCAGATATCAGCTTGTTGATCAAATCACTGCAGTAGATTTTACTATAGAAGATGCCATTTTGACTTTGGTCAATGGTGTAGACATTTTAGGGTTGAAGGTCTCACCGTGATACCCTGTGTTCTGGCAGATACATTCACCATTATCGCTATCACACAGGCCATGTTCACAGTCACACGGATAGGCACAGTTGGGACCCCAGGTCTGCAGCAAAACATAACAAGTGACAGTATATCCAACATTCGGGAGGACATGTGAGCTGGCGACAATGGTGGCAACTAACACCTGCAGGTGGCTAAGGAGTGCTTCAAAATCTTCAAAAAGTTCATTCAACATTTCAAAAAACCAATGATTTTTTGAAGTTCTCCAAAGTGGAATTTCTACCTCTCCTGTATACCTTATTGCATGGTTCACTGCATGTTAGGCCCATGAAGCCCGACACCGTGCAGGTACACTTTCCTGTGAAGCGGTCACAGGTGGCTCTGTCCAGTTGACATGGACATTGTCTGTCACAGTTTCGTCCGTACAAGCCGGCAGGGCATGACTCTTCACAGACGGCCCCTTGCCATCCTGCCGAGCAGTTGCAGGTGCCGTCTATCTTGTTGCACAAGCCACCATTCTGACATGTGCAGTTGTTGACACAGTCTTGTCCAAACGTGCCAGGCGGGCATGGAGAGGAGCAAGTCAGCCCTGCAAACACCAGAGAGGCGAAGGAAACACATAATCCCTATCTGAAACCAATCAGTGCCTTGTAGGCCAGAACCATAGCCCATGCACGATGTTAAAGAACTGTGTGTACAATAGGTCATCGTCCTGACCTCAATATGATAATTTGCGTCCCTGTTTACTAGCAGGGCTTTCAAGTAAGGGGAGATTTAGTACACATGAGCAGGTAAGCACGTCGACCGCTTGATGGTTCACGGAACTGGCTATTTTTTCTCTGGTGAAATTGAGGAAGAAAGCTTCATTTTTGTACTTTCCATCTATATCTATCTATCTATGTCTATTCCATCTATACCTATACCTATACTGGAATCTATTATCTATAAACGTGTGTGCCTGTGTGTGTGTTATGTTTGTCCCCTGTGTCGTTGTTGTTGTCAGTCTGTCAGTCAGTCAGTCTGTCTGTCTGTCTGTTTGTCTGTCTGTCTGTCTGTCCCTCTGTCTGTCTGTCCCTCTGTCTGTCTGTCTGCCTTCCTGCCTGTTTGTCAGCCAGTCTTTCTAGATGTTAAAATACCACTGACGAGGTGACAAAGGCCGAAAGAGTGCTGTCTGCGAGTTGATCACCATCTGAACTCCTGATCTGGTAATACTTTTTGACACCTAGCCTTTCCACTTTACAGTTGATTAGTAAGCTTGACTGGTGCTGTTTTCTCCCCTGTGTCTCCATTTCTCAGCATTATACTTCACACCAAGGGAGTGATCCTTCTTGGATCCAGTGCAGCCTTGCGTAGGAGTTCCAATTACCCACAAGAGCAAGTCTGGCCAGAAGGAGATAATTCTTTCAACTATATCTTCCAGGCACTGCAGTTCGCACTGGTCTGTCTCCGCTGAGGATGAAAAAGGCCGAAAGAGTGCTGTCTGAGAGCTGATCGACACCTGGATGCCTGATTCAGTAATACTTTTTTAACATTTAGTCTTTCCACTTCACCATTGAACAGCAAGCTGCGCCTCATTCGGTCTGTCTGCCTTGTTCTCTGCTCTGCCATCCTTGTTCTCTGCTCTGCCACCCTTTCTCTCTGCTCTGCCACCCCTTCTCTTTCCTCTGCCACCCCTTCTCTTTTCTCTGCCACCCTTTCTCTCTACTTTGCCACCCTTTCTGTCTGTCTGTCTGTCTGTCTGTCGGTGCCTGTGTCTGTGTCTGCCCCCCCCCCCTCTCTCTCTCTCTTTCTCTCTCTCTCTCTCTCTTTCTCTCTCTCTCTCTCTC
>JAOWAR010166571.1:0-10114 GCA_028571005.1 Clathrina lutea
CCAAGAGCACATTCCGTCACCCACACCAACCAAGAGCACATTCCGTCACCCACACCAACCAAGAGCACATTCCGTCACCCACACCAACCAAGAGCACATTCCGTCAGTATACCCACTCGCCCTGAGTTCATCGAAAATAAAGGTGGGCTCGGTCTCTCTCTCTCTCTCTCTCTCTCTCTCTCTCACTCTCTCTCTCTCTGTCTGTTCTGTCTGTCTGTCTTTCTCTCTTTCTCCCTCCACATAAATGGCATTTTATCAGCTAAAGAAAAGGATAAGAAGCACCATAGAAAGAAACATAAGGTCCAACGTTTCGCCATAGTGGCTTCATCGGGGAGTGGGAGAAAGGGGAAGTAAAAACATACAAACCAATGTGAGGATGAACAGTACAACGTATTTAATGATTTCCCCTTACCTCACAATGCAAAACCAAATTGACCAGATCAAGCGATGAAACAGAATTTAAGGAAAACTTCGGCAAGCCTATGCAAACACTGCATAAGAAAAAACAAAACAGCATACACAGTCAATGCACAAAGAACAAAAAGAACATTGAAAGCACGAAGGATGGGCAACTACTTTGGTCCTTGAAGTGAAACCTAGCCTTTGAGGGTCAAACCTAATATGAGATAAGTCACCAAAAGAAACGAATAATACGCAGAGTCCCCTTGCACTGAGAATGATGTAAGTTCTTTCATGATTGGCCAGAGCCAACTGTGGCCCACTTACAGGATCTCTTTTCTCTTTTTCTTTGGAGGAGGGAGGGGGTAACAGCAGGCCAAGATACAGGAGTTATAGTGTAGTGGATTTTTTAACCTGAAATATTTTATTGACTAGAGTAAAGATTTCACGAAAAAGATATTATGGCTGGTCCCTTACTCATGCTGACATATCGATTCACGCAGCTGACATCGAACATAATCCATTGTAATGTTTTCTTGCTGTGAATGGGGAAAAAATAAAAAGAACAGAAAGTGGAGAAAGAAAGAAAGGTGAGAGAAGTAGCAAGAGGCTGGAGTGAGAAATGGCCGGGAGAGAGGACAGCTGAACAAAACCAAACAAACTTGAAAAATTATCATTGAACATAACGCCAGTGGAGACAGGATGCCGCCTTTCGCATTCATGACCTGCGCCTGTTCATAGACAGCTGTCACAATAAAATTACCTGCTCTTGCTTTGGGGGTAAAACGCAACTGGATGATACCATAATGCTGGACATGGACTCGGAACGAATCCAAGGTAACAATAATAGTCCCGTCAACCTACCACACCAGTAAGTCTTTCGACATTTTCCAAACCACTGAAGATGAAGTGCCCGATGTCGACCATTTTCACTGCGTCGACGAATGTCCTGCCTTTCTTGTATTCGCGGTGGGCGCTGCTGTACTGGAAATTTGTGGCGAGGAACGCCCCGTGTGGCGCCGGCGAGTGCCGGACCGAGGGTGCTGCTGTCCTGAATGTCTACTCGACCCACCTCAGCGCCGGCCTCCTTCAAAGCATTGGCTTTCTCAGAGTCTAGGCTGCGTGTCAAGGCTCGAACAGCAAATCGACCACTTAGAAGGAAGGAGAATGCGGCGCTACACCTTCTTGCTTGCCGATGGCTCCCGAGACAGCGACGACCGACTTCGAAATATCCTTCATGAAGTTTCAGTCCGGCGTCCAAAACTGAACGAATTAAGACGATGCCTTAACCTTTCAGCTGTGATGGTCTCTGACCAATAGTATTGCTCCCACATTCTTTTTTCCTTTAAATGTCTTCTCAGCGTCCGTTCCATAGCCGTCTTGGACGGAACGTTCTGCAAGATTGGTCCAGAAAGTCATCACCTTTCGGTCTCGAGCAGGGCTATTCGCATTGCCTTCTGCCACCTTGCTATCGGTACAAACTTTCACCAGCCCTGCACTTTCGAGCTATGTCCAGGCTCTCAGCACGCGATCGTGTTGGTCGTATGCCATTCACTTTGCGCGGGATGTTTTGGTTCACGTCTCGGTGATACAGCTTGGATCTTCGAATTCCGGGGCTACATCTACATGTAGGTCAGCCATTCATAACTCTGGCTCGGGCTACAGCGCTGTACAGATTGTGGAGGTCCACGGTTGGCACGCAGATTAGACCCTTTCCGTCATGTCCCGATTTGGTCATGGGTACAAAGTCCATGCTGAGGAGCATCATTGCCAGCCGCTGTGATCTCGCTGTTATGTGTCATAATGTCGCCTTGATGTTGAACCATGTAGAAACCAGCCAAAATGCAACATGAGTTTCTCTTTTGGCGACTTTCCACTTGCACATTATGATGTGCAATCTTCGACAAGGGATCAACGTTGGTGGCTCATGGACAGAAAACGGGACTAGCCCTTCAAAAAGTTAGAAAACACACGACATGAAGGTAATAGGCAGAAACAATTTATTCAAAAGACGTTTCACCAAACAATGGAATCGTCAATTTTGATTGGAAAGCATTCATTGAAAGGAAAAGTAACCTTCCTTCTAATTTCTCTGCAAACCGATTATGCCGTGTCACCAGACGTCTTTGGAAAAACGTTTTCGCAACTGCACACCGGCCTTACTGGGCCTTATCAGTGCAGTATTGGAAAACTGAGACCAAGGGCTGGCAATAAGGCTACCCTCAGGTAACTCGACACTTGATCTTGAGGGTTCAAACCACCACCAACCCACCCACAACTGCAAAGTCGCCTCTGACGTGCCAAGAGTGCTCAATAAGGCAAGAGCCAGAGGCCTTTGCACAAAGGCCAGGCAGAAACATCGTTGTCTCAGAGAGTGGTCAACGAGGCAAAAACCAATTATGAAGCTATTCACAATTGCATATAGTCCTGATTGTTTCAGCCTTACTGGATTTCATGATCATGCGTCACTGTCGGAGAACTGACACCAAGGGCTGCCTAAAAATGTTTTCACTTATCCCTGTGGCTTGTGTGTTTTCTCTCTTCCTTGGCTTCGTACTCTGATAACTGTCCTTGATTCACCAACTATTGTCTCCTTGACACTTGACCATGAGGTTGATAGGAAAGAGATCTTTCCCAATTTCATGCTTCGACATCCAGACAATATTCTTCGCCCTGCATTAGCTAAAGGTCGCATGCATACCTCTCCGCGATCCAGGCTGTACATGCGCTTGTTTGTTGCTAGGATGCTTTCCAACTACTTCAATAACGGCATGCACGAAGGTGGTACTCCTCAGACGCAACACTTCTCACCTTCAGCCCTGACTTTAATCCCTTCGAATTCACTCTTTCGGTTCGAGGGCGGTATGCTTCTGCAGGTGCAGATTAACTTGCCGATCCCAAGCTGGGAAGTATTGAACCTTTAAGTAACAACACATGACACTGTACTAAACCACCTGAAACTGCAGGATAACGAGTCGAGCATTGTACGTGGGTGCAATATTTGTTCGACTTGAACTTCAAGTGACTCTGCGCATTCCCTGTAGATTCAAACCACCTGTGTATTTGCTTACGTGTACGTGCCAACTTGCTTCCAATCCTAGCTGTTCCGAGGAATGACCACTGACACGAGACTGCTAGGAATTGTCCTCACTCACGTACTTCCCCCACCCTTGCTAAACAGATCATGATATTGAAGCGTGGCGTGGCAAAGGAAAATGTAACTGCTCGCTGCAGCTGTGGCGTTTTGAATTGAGGTATACACTGTAATACCTTTTACTTATCTCACACATGGTTGTGAGAGTTAAAGCGGAGAGCAAACAGCAAAAACATCTACCGTAATGAGGCCTCTACATACTGCCCCTTCCTCAAGTCAAGGAAAACTGAGTATTTTTTAAGAATGAACTTCTGCTATGGCAGAGCTTGAGCTCTTTCATTCATATGCATTCTCCTATGGATCATCTAGAAATGGATCAGATGTGGCCTGGATGTCCAGTGTCAGAAGCAACAGGTACGGGAACGAACTGCATGGGATTAAAATATGTTACAGACCGGAATGAAAGAACACTCTTTTCAATTAAGCTTAACCAAACTGTTAGGGAGAAGTCGGAGAAATGAGCTTCTGAACGATTTGTTTTAGGAAAGAGCCTTGTTCACCACGGCCTTGTTGTTCTTGAGGAACTCATCGAAGGTTTGCAAGGAAGGATTTAGACGTTTCGTGAAAGCTACATCTCGAAACTGTTCGCCTTGCTCTATGTAGAACTGGAACATTTCGGCCAAGTCCTCTGCGCCAGGAAAGGGGAATGTGCGGTAGACCTCATAGGGCACAGCCCGGTAGCGAACTTCCTTCCCACCGACGCGACTGATGGCTTCAGCGACTGCCTGCGGGGTGAGGTAGTCCCCAGCCAAACCAATCGCCTTCGCGCGGAACTCCTCTGGCTGCTCAAAGACGGAAGACACGACTTCACCGCAGTCCTCAATCCCGATCATGTAGACTTTGTTATCTCCCAGAGGAAGGGTGATGTTGTGCGAACCATCCTCGCCTTTCCGAACTAATGTAGACATCACTGTGTCTGCGTACATAGCCATGCGCACGATAGAATGGTTAGGTAGGCCTGCTTCGGCGAGGAACTCCTCGACCCGTCCTTTAGTAGAAAAGTGCGGACATTTCAGACGGCCACCTGTGATCTTCTCCACATTCTCCAGACCGCTGAAGACCAGGTGCTGCACACCCGCCTTCTTTGCAGCGTCGATGAAGACCGTGCCTTGCTTGTACTCCCGCGCCGCATCGCCGTGCTCCCAGAAATTTGTCACAAGGAACGCCCCGTGCGCTCCCTTCAAAACCGTCTCCAAGTCAGCTGCATCACCGTCCAGGTCAGCTCGCACTACATCGGCGCCGGCCTCGGACAGCTTCTTCGCCTTGGCGGAGTCAGGGTTGCGCGTTAGAGCCCGCACGGCGAAGCGACCGTGTCGAAGGAGAGCTCTAGCCACGGCACCTCCTTGCTGGCCTGTTGCCCCAGCCACTGCGATCACTGCCTTTGACATGTTTTTTTTTGCGTTGACGGGCCCACACACAATCGAACAGCCAACGGTCAACGCACACAGAAATTTATACACGATTGGTTGGGAAGGGCATGTCCTTTTATGCTTCTCGTCCACGCAATGAGCATGAGGAGCTATCTTCACCAACACAAACGTCCGTCTCTCCTGGCCGGGTCTGCCGGGTCGCGGACCATGGCCTGGGCTCGTATCGTGTTTGAACAGCGCGTGTTTGATCATGACGTGTGTTTGCGTGGGTGGCCTCATCATAAAACGGGGCCGCAGCTAGCATCGATATCTACATGTATATGAAGTACACGCACGATGTACGAGGACCATGCACGACCCACCGCTGGTCTCCCACCGGAACGTCTACCATGGTCTACCATGGTCTACGCGCGCCGCACCGTTTCCCAATACCAACTCGAAATCGCACGTATGTAAATCATCTCACGTGACTGCTGTGAGCTGATTGATTACGTTATCTGGTTGGTCTAGCCTTGTGATGGATATCGCGCAGCAAAAGGCGCACCGTTCACCATCACTGGTCTACAGATTCTGACGCATGGAACGCGAAGTCAAGTTCGCCTGTACTGTGCTACTCTTGCCGCATTTGCACGCCAGCTCTGTACCTCGTAGGAAGTGTTGACCTGTCTGCTTTCAAGCTAGGTTGATTCCGCCGGACACAAACCAGGTGTTGGGCCAATTGTTATGGGTGAGGCTCCCGGATAAATTATCTGTAAGACCATCGTGTGGGTTAGTACTTTAAGCCGGATTCTTCCTCTGCTACAGTTCATTTGCTGGTCTGTGTGAGAGTTCCCTCTGCATGCATAGCTGGATCTCACGCAATTGCGGACATTGCGCAAACACTGACAGACGGACATTGCGCAAACACTGACAGACGGACATTGCTCAAACACAAGCGGACATTGCTTAAACACAAGCGGACATTGCTCAAACACCAGCGCAAGCCGGGCCCACTTCCATTGATTCCCGCGCCGCGCGGCGCCCGACAGCTGGCATGGAAATCGACGTGATGACGTAGGGAATCACCACGACAACTTAATGTGGCGCATGCTACTTGTACGTCGACTGGTCTTTGTTGCCGATGGAAATACATAATGTCTTGAGGTTCATTGCTCCGACAAAAAAGATATTCCGGTTGTGGAATCCACCAGACAGGTCTCACGAAGCTTTGTTTTTCGGAAAACGTACATGTACTATTTCCCCTCTGAGTTAGACCTTGTTTGCTTTGTAATCAGGCTGTGCTCTCGGCCCGAGACTTTGGACGAGGCCGTGGTAGCCTCAGTTCAACGGTTTTCGACGTTTTTCAACCCTTTCGACTATTGTCTTCGAACAGAAGAGGTATTTCCAAAATACAAAGTCTGATCATTAGAGTGCACCTTCCAACGTACCTTCAGGCATTCACGATACTGAGCAAATAATCCTACAGCAACACACCTGAACATTATAAAAAAAAATCGTTGAAGATATCCAAATTTTCAACGTTTTTTTGTTGATTTGAGACTCCCTGCTCACGAGCGTTTTACGGGGACACAATTTACAAGAAAAGTGTTTTCTTCTCCTAACTGGCACCCAGGTGAGATAAACACGTAGTTCCACCTTTTTCTGCTAATTGCTCCGATTTTCTGCCGGCGATGACTTTTGTTTTCAAGTTTTGATCGTCAGTGGGAAAGTCTAGCTGCTCTAATTTTCAGTGCCCCTTTCCCCTTTTTTTTGGTTTTCAGTTCCCCCTCCTCTGATTTACAATAACCTTTTTTTCTGTTCCTTCACATCGGGAAAACACCTCTAACCTGGCTTCCTAACTGAAGTGTACGTCAAAAAGACCTCCTGGGGAAAACGCTTCGCTGAGGTGCTCCTGCCTGTTTAGCTATCCATGGGAGTTTCGCACACCACGTCCTTTCTCTTATCACTAGATTGCGGATACGTGTTTGACTTAGGCAAGATATTGAAACACGCGAGTATTGGAGCAAGAGGTACCGAGGTCATTCAAGTACCGGTTAATGGGGTAATTATAAATGGGCAAGACTGAGTCAATCTACATGTACTTGCCAGCGAGAGCCCATGACAAGCATTCCTTGGCCCATGGCCAAGTGCCAACACAAAATGAGAACGTGAAGGCTGAAAACTGTGTGTGAAGAAAGAAGTGCTAAGCAAGGATGACGCAAGAAAGAAAAAAAAAGAAAGAAAAAAGCATTATCTTTAAACAGGCTGCGGAGAAGAAGATCAGGACTGTTTGACTGATTGCCTGTTGGCGCTGTGAGTCGGCTCCAATGCTGATTGCGGGATTGTGGTAGCGTTGGGAGCCTGAGCATTCATGGTGCAGGAAGAGACCGTGTCTGATGGTGTTTCTTTGCCGATCTTTACTGATGGAGGAAGTGCAGGATCGCTTGGCATCAGGTTCGCCTGACATTTCTCCGTCGAGAACCGCAGCCATTGCTGCTAGTCGCTTTCCACCTGGTCTATTCAGTCGGTACGTCGTTGCCGTTTGCCGGAACGCTTGCCAAGCTTCGGTGACCAGTCACGACTACAAAATGTTCGTCGAATCCTGCATCCTTCAGCGTGGTAAAGACCTTGGCGCGAACGCAGTGGTTGGCAAGCATACCTTTTGCCGAGATTGCCAGGCGCGAACTGACAAGGTTGGCATCATTTGTTGGAGCTGGTTATGCCCCAGTGGCATGATGCGGGCAAGCCAGAGTCCTTCGGAAGGACGGCAACTGAAACGAGCAGAACTCGCCGGAAAATTCTGTCCGGCGACGGTAAGATTGAGAAGACTGAGCAATTTTTCAGAGCGGCAACTTGAACGGTGTCTTGAATGCGCCCGGCCGGTTACATTAATGTGGGCTCAGGCCCGGTTCAGCGAAAATGTCGCCAGGATGTTTTATTACGGTCGCAGCAGTGGATGCGCGTGCCTGCTCGTGGATGGCCTGGCGCCTGACCACATGCATGCATCGTAAGTTGCATTGTGTCAGTAGATCTGGTGGCTGGCCCTTCTTTCGAGCGGTTCGGGCAGTCGGCTTATTTTGAGAGAATTTCCTTCGAAAGGATTTTGAACCTTGTGTTTTTGGCTTGGGAGGACGTATTTCTTCGGCTATGGGACTTTTTTCGGCGTGGGGAATTGCGGTCTCTCCGGACTTTGCTGCATGTTCGTCATGGCTCCGCATGAGGACTCCCCTCCGTCGACGTCGTCGGATTCTCTTTGGCTGTCGAAGGGTGCAGTGCGATCAGTTCGTCAACTTGACCTATGCAGGTAGGATGGTATCTCCTTGATGCTTTCCAGGGTACAGTTTTCTTTCTTTGTCTGTCTTGAAACGCTGTTATGGATCTTTTCTCGGATTTTTTGTTGGGGTATGCGTGCATACACGGCTTTCTTGAAGTTTTCTTCTACAGTTCTCAGCAGAGTTGTTACTCCTTGAGTCAAATTTCAGCGATGTAAGGCCATTTTCTCTCTCTGTATCTCTTTCTGTATATATCTCTCTCTATGTATCTCTCGAGTCTCGATCTCTCTCGCTCTCTCTCTCTCTCGCTCTCTCTCTCTCTCTCTCTCTCTCTCTCTCTCTCTCTCTCTCTCTCTCTCTCTCTCTCTCTCTCTCTCTCTTTCTCTGTATCTCTCTCTCTTTCTCTGTATCTCTCTCTCCTTCTCTGTATCTCTCTCTCTCTCTCTCTGCATCTCTCTCTCTCTCTCTGCATCTCTCTCTCTCTCTCTCTCTCTCTCTCTGTCTCTGTATCTCTCTCTGTATCTCTCTCTCTCTTTCTCTCTCTCTGTATTTCTCTCTCTCTCTCTGTATCCCTCTCTCTCTCTATCTCTCTCTCTCTCTCTGCATCTCTGTATCTCTTTCTCTGCCTGTGTGTGTCTCTGCCTGCCTGCCTGTCTTCCTACTTGCCTGTCTGCCTTTCTGCCTGCTTGCCTGTCTGCCTTTCTGCCTGTCTGCCTGCTTGCCTGTCTGCCTTTCTGCCTGGTTGTCTGTCTGTTTGTCTGCCTGTCTTTGTCTGTATTTGTTTGTCTCTATGTGTCTGTCTGTCTGTCTGTCTGTCCGTCTGTCTTTAATTTGTCTGTGTGTCTGTCTCTCTTTGTCTCTCTTTCTGTCCGTCTTTCTCTCTCTCTCTCTCTCTCTCTCTCTCCTTCTCTCTCTCCTTCTCTCTCTCTCTATATATATCTCTCTCTCCTTCTCTCTCTCCTTCTCTCTCTCCTTCTCTCTCTATCTCTCTTTCTCTCTCTCTCTCTCCTCCTCCTCTCTCTCTCTCTCTTTCTTTCTCTTTCTCTCTCTCTCCCTCTTTCTCTCTCTCTCTCTCTCTCTCTCTCTCTCTTTTTCTTTGTCTGTCTCTCTTCCTCTACTCATCTCTCTTACTTTCTCACTTTCTGCCATTCTCCAATCCTCTCTTTCTCTTTCAGACTTGCATGCACAACGTAAGTGTGTCCCTCCCTCATTCTCTCCCCTCTCCCTCTCTTTTTCTTTCACATACACATCCACACACATGGATCTCTCTCTCTCTCTCTCTCTGTCTCTGGCTCTCTCTCTCTCTCTCTCTCTGTCTCTGGCTCTCTCTCTCTCTCTCTCTCTCTCTCTCTCTCTCTCTCTCTCTCTGTCTCTGGCTCTGCATACCTGCCGTAAGCTCCAGTCACGACGACAAAAGAAGACGCCTGTCATGGGAAGATGCTTGGAAGCTAACAACACCGTTCGCGCCCAAGTAGTTCGGATCTTGGGACGTCACAGCAAAACCGCGCGAAAGTGGTCGAAAAGAGGGACTCGTTTTCGTCAACTTCCGGATCGCGTTCACCTCTCAAGCAAACCAGAGGTGTTTTCTTGGGCCCTTAACTATCCATTTCATCCCAAAACCCGAAAAGTAAAATTTGCCCGGGGGTTAAGGGGCCATGCATTGTAAGTTACATTGTGTCAGTAGATCTGGCGGCTGGCTCTTCTTTCGAGCGGTTCGGGCAGTCGGCTTATTTTGAGAGAATTTCCTTCGAAAGGCGTTTGACCCTTGTGTTTTCGGCTTGGGAGGATGTATTTCTTCGGCTATGGGACTTTTTTCGGCGTGGGGAATTGCGGTCTCTCCGGACTTTGCTGCATGTTCGTTACGGCTCCGCATGAGGACTCCCCTCCGTCGACGTCGTCGGATTCTCTTTGGCTGTCGAAGGGTGCAGTGCGATCAGTTC
>JAOWAR010166582.1:0-10114 GCA_028571005.1 Clathrina lutea
GAGCGTCCGTTTCTCAGCCTTCCTTTTACATTTTTACATCCAGTTTTCTCTGAGATGTTCTTTATCGCAATCTCTATTAGACCATGCCAAAAAGTCAAAAATGACCATTTTGGTCCATCAAGGGGGGTCCTGTCCTGCCTTAAAATGTTAAAATGATTGTTTTGTGTGTGTGCTTAGGCATGAAATCTGGACCCAACACCACTACTGTGACACACAGATGGTCAAACAAAATAATCAGAAACAGACAGAATAAAATGATGAAGGAGGAGGAGGAGGAGGAGGAGGAGGAGGAGGAGGAGGAGGACGAAGGAGGAGGACGAGGAGGAAGACGAGGAGGAGGACGAGGAGGAGGAGGAGGACGAGGAGGAGGAGGAGGACGAGGAGGAGAACGAGGAGGAGGACGAGGAGGAGGACGAGGACGAGGAGGAGGAGAACGAGGAGGAGAACGAGAAGGAGAACAACAACAACAAAGAAAAAACTAATAAAGTACATACTTTTCTTCCATGTCATCCCCAGTCCTGTATGAGCCAAGCAAACAAAGAGACAAGCAAACGTACTAACTTTACAGGAGCACATTTACCTAGAGAAAGAAACACGCCACACAGAGATCTGGTTTTTTCCATAACATTTTTGCCTTGGTCTCTTCAGTAGCATTTCACATTTACATCAAAGTACACATTCCCAACCTGCACAAGGACAGAAACCCTGCACAACAGCAATCCAATGTCATCCACCTATTTTCGTGCCGGTGTGGACAGTAGTATGGGGACAATACAAAGCAGCGCACCAAGCAACACGTACTCATAGCACTACTGAAACCTGGAGCAGCAGAGACGAGGAATGCATCACCAATCGCCCAACATCTGATGTTTTCAGTGTCTGAAGAAGTTTGACCATTCTGCGTTTAGTGTTTTGTGTTGTGCACACATCTCTTCTGTTCTGCATGAACCAATCTGCATTCAATCTTTGGAACCAGAAGTGTGCAAATAACTAGATTTTGTCCGAAGTCTTACTTTGTTTGGTCAGTCAGGTGTAAAATAGACACATCACACAACTCGCACCCACTATGCACACAATACACCTAGCTTGCACTTGCTCTCACATTATTCTAGCAGGCTCTCGAAAGTCACACACACAATTTTCACACCACAGGTCATGAACATCCACCACCACCAAGCATTCACAATACTGTGTACTGTAATAATTTGATGTCTTCTCGGTGATGCAACTGAAGAGCCCAAGGTGAAAACGTCATGGCAAAAACTAGATATCTGAGTGGCGTGTTTCTTTCTTTAGTCTGAAAAAAAAAATGAGAAGGGTTTGTTTTTTGGAAGTTGACAAGAACCCACTCTTTGATCGTCCCCTCAGAGTAACGACCATGCCTCACTAAAGGGATCTTGAAAGCTTAGGTCAGACATTCACAAAAGTCATGATGAAGGCACAAGCCAAAGAAAGAGAAACAGCAATAAATGAAGATCACAATTTCTTCCGCCATGCACAGCCAGCACTGGTTTCTAAACAATACCCTTGTCAAAAGAAAAAAAATCATAGCTACAACTACAAGTGTATGATGGAAATCGAGACTGACGATTCATTAATAGAATAAAGATCCTGTTGATTCTATGTGAGAACAATCATGGAATCACTCACCCAGCCTGAACGCTCTTCTTGGCCGTGGAGAAAAACGTGCTGACGTGTGGAAAGAGCTTCTGCGCTTTGTCCATCAACGCCTGAAACTCGTCAAAGGTCAGGGAGCCATCATTGTTGACATCAGCTTGCTTAAACAGCTCTTCTGCCTTCGATGTAGCATGAGAGAAAGAAAGGGAACAACTGATCAGTGATGAAGAAATGAGAAACCTCCAGACACGAGCAATGATCGTACACAAGAATGCTGACTGCAGGCTCTGGGTCCAGCTGGGAGGCTGCTACCTTACAGAATGAACAGTAACTAAGAACATAAATCAGAGCTTCAAACCAGCTGAGAAATTTGCGGGGTGAACCAATGCCAAACACAGGAGAACATCGGGATGGACAGATAAATTGAACAGAAAACGGAGTAAGTACAATGGAGGCAAGACCAAAACGTTTTTCTTCCCGGGTGATTCAGAATAAAAACTTTTCAACCTGGGCTTGATACGGAGCGGGGAAAACAAGAAATTATGAATGAGCCTCCAGTTAGATGAGGCCTTGGAGCAAGTTCATGAAAAGGTGTACATACCTGAGCTGTAAGTACTGCTTTGTCCTCGGTAGCGCAATCTCCGATGGCGAAGACCCCCCGGGTTCCCTTCACCCGCATGTACGCGTCTGTTACCAGAGCATGTCTGCAAGCCGTGATACAGAGAGTTGAATAACAATGAAGTGTTCGTTGGACGAGTTTAAAGCAAATTGTGCGCTGGCACAGTGTTGCGACTGACCAATACTCATGCATGAGTACACACAACAGAAAAGCAAAACCTTGAAACCAACTAGAACATCGCGTTATCTGTTAGCCGCCAGCAACATGTCAGTGGGTGAAATTCCAGCACCACAATCAGCACACCAGCATCAGGACCAGCACACCAGAGACCAGGACAACACTGTTAGCACAGGTCATGTGCGCACACCTTTCTGTTACGCTCCAACACGTCATCTGACCAGTATTTCATCGGCACAAGTAATCCTCATTCTTGCACTCCACATCAGGCCCGGCGTGAAACTAGCGGTGCTGAATCATCATCCGGGAAGGTGAACGTCATCTTTAGAGGTGACAGCCTAACTACTGTGTAATCATTGCAAAAAGTATCCACACAGGCCAACGGAAAGATTGTTTATCTTAAAGAGGCAGTCTAGGCAGTTTGTGTCAACTGATTGACAAGCTTAGTTTCGCTGACACTGAAACCAACAAAAATGAGCAAAATTCATCTTGTGAGGCCTTCCTTCACTTCTTTCTGGCCATCACCGGTGACAACAAGGTCCTGTTTTACTGAATCGACCCAAAAAGGGTGACAGAGCTTTGAAGCCGAAAACAAAATTGAGTCCGTACGTCGCACTTAAAAAGAAGGATGAAGGGCTGAGTTTTTCATTATCAACAGTACAGTAACTACTGTCCTGGTCTAAAGAATGAATACATTATACGAATGAAAATCACACATTGGCAACGTTATGGCTTGTCGAAATTTGAAGTACATTGTTTGACTGTCTAGCTAGTTATACCGGTATGCGAAGCATCACGTCGTGGTATCATGTCACGGTGTCAAGCCGCGGTTTCGAAAATTCAGCAGGATAGCACAGGATACAAACAGTGGACAGAGTTCATGAACTTTCGAATGTTCATTCTTTTTGGCCAGGGAGGTATGATGATAAATGCCCTCACTCACTGAAGAACATTTTACTGATACAATGCCCAAGGCTAAATAAAGGATAATGCCCAAGGCTGAATAAAGAATCTTGCCTAAAGAGAAGAAATACACGCATAGGAACAAACACAAAAGAAAAGCATGAGCGTAAAAATATAAAGTCTCGATCTAAGGGAAAATATGCAAACCGCAAGACTGGGTTTACAAAAACCGTCCTTCTGCAAGCTGTGGGCAACCAAGGCATCCTCGCACATGTTGTCTTGACCCCTGCAGGCACATGATAGAGGACCGCAAAGGGGCGAAGCTCAACCTATCACACTTGAACAGGATGTGCTCCATTTCTTGGCCAGAAGGAAAGCAATCTGTCTGTAGGTGACTGTCGCTGTGGGGCCCAGGCCGCCAGATGACGAAAAGACAAGGGGTGTCAATGAGGACATCTCCACGTCCCGTACTCGCTGTTCATACAGCCTTCATTTAAGCTGCTCGTGCCTTCGGTAGATTGAGGCTGTGGTTTGGGCTCAGTTTGTATGTGGGCTTGGTTTGTATGTGCATGCGGATTAAAAATCCTAACATCGAAAAATGCACATTCAAACAATCCTCCCCACAAAAGCCTCTTGCCTTTACGTCCATGACCACGAAATGCTGCCACATGCGATAGCTGTTCTGACGAAAGAGGCTGAAGTTTCGGTTCAACCTCAACATCCTCACAGACTTCACTAAGGAGGGATGCCATCGGGTCTCTAATCTCATTGTGTCGACTGATAGTGAATCCTCCTTTGCTGCATGACAGGGCATGGTTGCTGGTAAAACTCATCCACTCACTTGAAACAACTTCATTGAAATAATACAAAGAGTCGCAAAAGATCGAGAATGTCTCGAAAACAGAGGATACGACATGTTTAAAACAACACACAAGTCATTGTGATAAATTGAGCACAAAAAGAGATAGGTGGTATGTGCATTATTGAGTTCACATGAAATGTCCCTCCGCAACGGGCAGTGCAGGGCAGCCGACACTTCCGCAGACATGCTGCCATGACCCACGTAGGCACATTGCGCTTGAACACAGACGTGCGAAGCTTGTTCGGCAGCGTAGCCAACACATCACATTAGAGCATGGCACACTCCCCCTTACTGCCAGGTGAGAGGCCAACCTCTTGAATGTTGCAGCTGCAGCTGGGCTGAACCCTCCAGAAGTTGCGAAGACAAAGTGGTCCAAGAGATGACATTTCCACCTCGCTTACCCTCTGAAGGTATTGCCACCGCTTTACTTGTTCGTGGCGGCAGTAGACAGTGGCTGTGAAAGACAGCTTCATTTGAATGCGCTTTTGGATTGAAAATATGGACATCAAAAAATGCGCATTCAAACGAGCTGCCCCGCAAGCCTCTGGCCTTTGTGTCAAGTCGGGCCTAAGCGTCGCGGCTCACTCCTACAGAAGAAGCAACTCACCATTCAGGGTCTGTAGCTTGGGCTGAGCCTCGACAATCGTGCAGACTTCCCTTAGCAATGATGCAGTCAAATGACGGATCCCATCATGGCGAGCAATGGTGAATATGCCTCTGCTGCAGGACAAAGCGTGGCTGCTGCCAAAAGGCTTGCCACAGGCGCAGTGTGACGGCGGGTTGCCTGGCTCCCAGCCATAGCGAAGAGCAATAGCATCTCAGAATGCACCGTTGTGAAGTGCAAACCCATGCTCTTAGACCGGCCGAGCGGAGAGCCACAATGACAACCATCATCCCTGGCCAGGCTGACTGCAGAGATGGTCGTAGCTGCTCTCGAATAGCGACAAAGTCCCAACTCACCCACTCACTCACCCATGTACTCTCACACACACAGCAGATTGAAATCAAGTCGTACATAGTCATAACATATAGGCGCAAACAGTTGCTTAAGCCCTAAAAAATGAATATAGCACATCAACACACAATGAAGAAAGAAACGGACCTGTTGTTCTGGCCAGGTGTGTCGCTGATCAACTGCTTAGTGACAGGACGAGCTGCGATGCCTGCTGACCAGACGCACAGTCCATACGGCACGCTGTCTGTCTGACGTGTCTTCTTGTCCATCACAGACAACTCCTTCTCTCCCACTCCAACGACTCTGAAAAAGAGAGACACCGGGGCAGGGGAGAAAATGGCATGTGCTCCATGTACAGAAATATAGTGTTCTATGAAAAGATCAGAGACGACCATCTTGAAACAATCTTGAAACAATGAAGCGACTGAGAAGTGTAAGCAAGTTTACATTTCCTATTTTCACTGCTTTAAGGACGGCAGTCACAATATGGCCAATAAATTCAGTGGGGTAATGCTCCCATCTCACATCATGGTCCAGTACAAAACAATCAAAGTGAGCAGTGCAGACTGACAAATCCTGTCCGTGTTAGTCCAAAGTAACACTCAGAATAACTGTCCATAGACAGGAGGCATTCAGCACTTTGGATGATCCCAACAGTGCTACCCCACTACGAATATTTCTGCCTTATGCTGCCTGCTGGCTTACTTGGTGCCACAGGATCGAATTTCGGAAAACAACAGGTGTGAAAAAAATCTGCCTAAATTGACTCTTCAGGATTCTGACAAAATATTTTGACATTTCTTTCTCACCTGCAGTTGGCCAAAATGTTAATCCTATGTCCATGCTTCTCAAAGTTTTCGTGTGTGTATTCGCTGATCTGCGAGTCGTAAGTGTTGAGAACGTGGTTCTGCGACTGCACAACCGAGATGCGCATGTCGCTGGCAATGTCGGGGTAGACCTTCATCAAGTCCTCCTGAAGGAAGTCGCGAAGCTCGGCTGCAAATTCCACACCCGTTGGCCCGCCACCTACGATAACGAAGTGAAGAAGTCGACGGCGCTCCTCTTCTGACTGTCCCGGAAGGTAAGCCGTCTCAACATTGTCCATGATTGTCGTGCGGATTCGTCGTGCGTCATCTATCTCCTTCAAAAAGTGTGCATTCTCTCGCACACCCTTGACGTTCATTGTGTTCGTCTCGGCGCCCACGGCCACAACAAGCATGTCGTATGGCAACTCAAAGTCCGACACTTCTCCGACAACCGATGATGAGTCGTGGCAGCGAATTACCTGACGGCAAATTAACGTTACATCAGACGGAGTGCAAAAAGAAAACTCCAAAACTAACGTTACGCTCTCCTGAGGAGATTTTGATTTCACCAAACCAAGGTCTCCCTCGGTGGTTAAAGAGGAAAAAGAGACAAGAGCTTTCCTTTTTTTTTAAAAAATGCATAAAATGAGATAAGTGGTGGGTTCACCAGTTTTCCCGCATATCATGTTTTGCCTAGGTGAAAGACAATCTCTAACGAACCTAAATGAATAACTTGTTCACCATATCTAGAAGTGAATATTTTGCAATGTGATAGAATCCTTCACGACAAAAAAAATATATGAAAACAAGGCTGATGTAAAGAATAGGGCCTACATCGATAGCTCTTCTCAGTGCTGGTGAGGAAAAGTGCCTATGCCGAATGTCCTCTCATGTGAAGGAAAGTGCCTACGTCCTAGCACTTTGATCCCTCCGAAGTAGGCACTGTTTTTTTTTCTTTTTTTCACAAGGAAGCAACTCTTGTGAAGAACAGTAATTACGGACGTTTCGACGTTCCACTCATCAAGCAGGTTTTGTACTTTACAAGAGCAATGCCCTTGCGACGAAAACTGCCTACGTCGCCAACAATTCCCCCTCTGGTAGGTCCCCGCATGTCGTCACATGTTCCTCCCTGGCCACTTGACATTTAACCAAGTTACCATTGAGTTTGACAAATGAAGAATGGCCATGGCAAATATTGAGCCACGGTCGCCCTCACGATGGAATGTGGATACTCTTTATACTTGGCGGTCTGCACATGACTGCAAACGAAGCTTTCTTGGCAATCGTCAGGAATAGGTCGGCAGAAATACTTGTACCACAGATGCAAAAGTTCGGGCCATTCTCTTGGCTGTGGTTAAGCCTGAATTTCGTTGATCCTGACTGTCGTGGTCGAAACCCTCCACCTGGTCTTGCTCTTCAAAACTGAAAATTGATGGTAGTAGGCTGCGAGCTCCCCAATGTTTCCCCATACGTATTCTGCTACCACACCAACACAACCCACGTGGGTGACTTACAATAAAAGAAAGAATGACGAAGAAGAACAACAGGAGAATGCGCGAGAGAAAGAGTAAAGAGATATTTCAGTCGGGTGAAACTTCACACCACGACTCGATCATGAATGAAAGTGCAAAAGCCTGAAAAGGGTTCTGGTCGAAGGTCACAAGGTCAAAGGTCACGAGGAATGTACTCTATCCATATATGTACACACAAAAAAAGAGCCGTGACACCGGCACCTGAGCTCGAGCAAATATTCGAGTACTCCTCCTAACCGTGGATTGAGTTCTGTGCTGGAGTGGGGCGGCGTGGAAGCCAAATGAGACGAATGCGGAAGGCACGGCACTCGGCATGAACTCGTTCCATCGTACCTTGTCGAGTTCTCACGGAGGCGGTTGACGACGTCGGCAGTTTTCTTTACAAGATCATCCCTCTTGTGAAGCACAATACCTACACACTAGGGATCAAAGTCATATGACGTAGCAACTTTCCTTCACATGAAAGAATGTACCACACAGGCACTTTTCCTCATTTGAGGAGTGCAATCAATGTAGGCCCTATTCTCACACGAGCCGAAAGAAAATAAAGAGTAAATCAGATAAAATATAGAACTTCACTGACTTGCGCACGGCGCTGGAATCGGTGTTAAAAGCTAGAACATGTCTGAAATCTACACAGGTTTGTGTAAAATACAACAGTCCCGGGCATTCAGTGGCAGCCATGTTTAGTTGGTAATTTCCTTATCTCAGTGTTGCCCTGTTTATGGTGCCATTGATCTTGTGCACTCCGTTCATGCATTCACATCAATGACATACCTTGGCATGTTGAATTTTAAGTTGTTACATAATACAGCCATAAAAGGCACTGACATTTTGACATAAGAGCAGAAACACCATGCCGAGACTGGGACTCAACGCCGTGGTATGAAGTCGCCTAACAGATGAAATTTGCAAACATTGTATCCTGTGGCAGACCTATATCCTCTGAAAAAAGTATAAAACAATAAAAAAGGAGAAAAAAAACAATCTGTGATGGTGCAGTATCTTGGACCGGCTCCCGGTCTCATGGTGGAGTTGAGCATTTATCAAATTTTCTCAAATTTCCGAGGTGTGGTCACACTTTTCTTCCGATACAAAGACATTATCGAAGGCTTTTGGGGCAAGACTTTCGAGAATGGCACCAAAATCCTCATGTCTGCTTTTCTGACCTTCGCTCTAGCTCTAGCTATATTGTTTATATTTTATTTTATATTTATTTCTGTGTTGGTTTGGCCAGTCAAAGATGACGCTTTTGAAAGAGTCACAGTGTACAATGTGGTCGATATGTTTTAGTTTACTTCCTGCACTTAGTTTACTTCCTTCACTTATCTCAGCTCCTCGAGTGCTACAAAAGTCTGCAGAGCCAATCTATACTATTCAGCAACATTTCCCCGAATCTAAGAAAATGCGGGCAGCAAGGAACAACAGGTTCCTCTGCCATTTCAGTGCACACCTTTTTCTGTTCATCCACGTATGTACACTCGGCTTCGTAGAAATGCGCCAGTCGACCATGGAGTCGAGACATGAACTTGCGCATGGGCGCCGACACACTGCGAGCCTCCACAGTGCCGACGGTGACCGACGGCAAGAGCGGGGTGAATAGGAAGTAGTTTCTCGGTGCGACGACATGGATGTCGTAAGCTCCTGGCTCCAAGTGGCGGACAACGCTCAGAGCACCCCAGCCAGAGCCGAGAATAACAAGTCGCTTCCGACCTCCCGCCGGCGGAGGTGCAGATTCAAGGCGTCGAAGATTCGACTGGTAACGTTGTTCGGAGAGGTAGAGCGCCAATGGCGCACCCAACCCGACAGCACCGACTGCAAGGACGAAGCGTCGCAGCAAGCGCCCCTTCCGGCCAGGCTTCACGCTCTCGGCTCCGTTTCTCAGAGTTCTACAGCACAGGACAAGCGGATGCCGTTTGACAAGCCCTTGGGCCGACTTTCCCAGGCAAAGGCGAAGCATTTTCCTTTAGTTCTTTCGAGACTGACAACCAGTCAGGCTAAGGCTACCGAACATCGATCGGGATGCCGAAATACTCCTGGAAAAAGATCGCGCAAAAATGAAAAAGCTGATAATTATGTCTTGGCGTTCCGCAATGATGTCGTGCGATTTTTAGGCTGCAGATGAGATACATCGCGATCGATCGCGATCGCTGTACATACATGTACATTGGTCGAGCCGTAGCCATAGATACCCGTGGGCTTATAATTTCGCGATCTAGATCTGGCCACTGGCCGGAGATCGGCTCGACTGCTGCATGCGCATAATTATAAACAGTTGATGAACGTCGCGGCGTCTTTTGACGTCGACGCCATCTTGTTCAGGCTTCCCAGTAATAAGTCGTTGAGCTGTCTTTCACTACTAGATTTTGCAGCTGTGCGGTAGTTCTTGCAATTTCAGCTGCCCATACTGTTGTTTTCCTTTTTGCCTTCTTTGTTTCAAACTGCCGATATGAACCGTATGGCACATGTTTCTTTCTTTCTTTCTTTCTCTTTTTCTTTTGTTTCAAACTCCAAGTGCGTCCGTATGAACTCTAATCATACCTTCAGGCCCTCCGCATGATGCGCGGAATCATCGGGTCTTCGGGCCCGGCCTTCAGGTGCTGCGCGCCCGTTCAGCCCGGGCCCTCATGACCCGACGATTCC
>JAOWAR010166593.1:0-10113 GCA_028571005.1 Clathrina lutea
GCTTCTTGTTCCCGGCCAGCTAGGGGGTTCCAGGGCACTGCGCCCCCCCCCCCCCCCACCCGCCCACACACACACACACACCGCCACCACCACCACCAAAATCATGTTCCTCTCGCACCAATGCCGTAGTGTACTGTTTAGTTTTTTTTCTGAAACTTGATCAAAAATGGATCACACGACCCACAATTTGGTTTCCATTAAAAAACATTTTTACTTGTTGTGGAGGTTAAGCCCAGTTTAGAAGATGGATTATTCACTTGTGAAGACAGTTTTGAAAGCAGGAAATGCTACAAACGCTTTGCAATGGATGTAGCGGCAGGGCAGATGAAAAAACCATTGAAGTTTATAGAGTTATTCACTCCTAAATACACAAGTCAGACACAGACACGTTATTGTGTATGCAGGTTTATCTGTATGCTCATATTTGGTACACTGCAAGAGAAGAATTGTGGACTGTTGCACATCTAATATCCGTGGAGGTTTCATCCAGGTAGTGTATGGTCACCTCCCTGTCACTTAGCAATGGAGAGAGCCTGAGACTGAGAGAGAGAGAGAGAGAGAGAGAGAGAGGTAGGGAGAGAGAGAGAGAGAGAGAGAGAGAGAGAGAGAGAGGGAGAGAAAGAGAGAGAGAGAAATGGAACGCAATTGTCAGTGGTTTATGTTCCTCTCACTGTGCATGGAGAGGTGCGGCATTTTGTGGTTGAAAAGAGTCATTCGGCTTTTTCTTTCCAGGGCTGTGTTTTGGGCAGGACACTTTGGTCAACTGTGCGATAGGAGGTTTCATCGCTTACGCACAAGGTCTGCCCGGTCTGTGGGTAAAGCACACCATGAAGCTTCCGGTTGTTCGGCTCATTCCACCGTCGGATGTTTTCAGGCAGAAACCCTAAAGTGCCCTGCAGCCGCGGACATCGGGTGATCTTCCTGACATCATGATTGAGATCCATGTACATGTCCCGGCTTGGCGGTGTGCCTTGTCGGTGATGGTGTGCCAGCGCAGCTAAATTAAAGAGAGGCCTTTCTGTACCTCTTGGGCCGGGACACCGGCAGTCGGACGATCTAGAAGCTAGAGATCCCTGTTTTTCAATCTGGCCGAAAGCTGCTATGTCTCAACATACGTCAGTAGTAGGTCTAAAAGCCGGTCACTATCGACTAGAAGCTCTGAGGTCAACACTACTCAAGTGTTCCAAGGAGCGACAGCGATCTGCCATGAGAGAGAGAGAGGAAGAGCACGGCAGGGTGCCTGACAAGCCCTAAAACACGCACCGGTCAAAATTACCTGTGCGTATCACGTGCATAGTTGCTTATAATTGTATTGTTACATTGTAACTTTTCGCTCACCAGTCCTGTGGTTTTAATCAGTTGCAACAACTGCCAAACAAAAATCATAGGTTCGCAAGAGCAAAATCCACTGACTTTGCAACGAAAATCCTTCCCCGACAACGTACACCACATCTATGACTGCCACCGATCGATTTTCATTATGCAAAGCGGTGGTACAAGAGGTTGATTGGCCTTCGCGATGGAGGGCCTTCCCGGGGAATAACACGTTATCCAACAAGCCTGCCTAGCCTGGGATTTGGCCTTTTGCTTTCGTTTCGACACACAGCAGTTTCAACGTAGTGATAGGTGCCTGGGATTTCTCAGGAAAGGGAATTATTTTACAGATGTCAAGCCTTTGCACGACTGCTTGTTGCCGGTTAAACAGCTCAACCCACTCTTTTGCATGGCTGTTTTCAAAGTACATGGAGAAACGCAGAACGCGAGGCAAATCAGCACACGAGGCTCCTCCGCTTTTTTTTACCCCCAGGCGAGCTGTGACCTGCGCCATGCAACCTGGGGACAGAGAAAACATGATTGCATGAGGTCACCGAAGGTTACCGACACACACAGCGTCGTAGGCCTACGCGACGCGTTACCGGATCACGTCTTGTCACTCTGCTTGCGACAATGTACATGTTGTAGCAAGCAGACGCCGACCTGCACGTCCGGAAGTCGATTTAGGAGGTAAGCTTTAGCCTTGGGCTTCAAGGGAAAGCAAACACTTCGAGTTCATTTACATCAACCCTCCTTCTGCTCCACCAATAAAACTTGCATTGTGGGAAAAAGAACTCTTAGTTGGAGCTAAAGTCATAACAAACCACTCTAAATGAGCCACCCGGACAAAATCATCATGGACAACCTGACTCCATTTTTTCTTTCCTTCTTTTTTTTTTCAAAGTAAAATGCTCCATTTATTGCTGTGGCAGGTGGATGCTTGTGTATGCTCTGATCGAAGCTCGGGAAAAAGGCAGCTTGCCCACTGGCTCAGCTCGCTCCAGGCTGGCCATCCAGTCGCTCAATAGGCAAGCCACGCCTTGGTATCACAACTATTTCATGGCTCACGTGCCGAAACATTTTAGCTGGCAGCAAGCCGGCCTGCACCGCTCAGCGCAAATCGCTGCATCGCGTGTGCGCGCGCCACTTCGACTTTTTTTTTTTTTTTACAAGCGCGAAGCTCGCGATTTGTACTTACTGGGCTCCCCCTCATACTAACTTTTGGTCATTTATCGAAACTGTCCCGCCCGACAAAAATAATCCAAAGCGAAGCTTCGATTTTGCCTTTTGGGTGGTGGACAGGAGAAATCACACCGCTGGCTTTGCCGCAGCGGAGAACTCCCTGGGTCTGCGGCTTGCACTCGCTCACGTCAATCCGTCAGCAGCCGCGGTCAGCCGTGTTGGCCGCGAAATACGCTGTAGGAGCAGAGCGAGTTTTGGCCTTTGCTGCTCACCGTCGAGATCTGATCCTGGCCGGGAGAGGGAAATTGGCGCTCGGAAGCAGTGGCGGAGGAGTACAGGACGCCTGCGTCGCTTGGGGATGGATCGCGCGGAGGGCGAAGAGCCAAAACCGGAGACGGACATCTCCGGTCGACGGCCAAGCGACTCAGAGACTCTGAGCAGGGCGTTGGAGACGCTGGCGATCCAGGGTGAACAAGCGACGCAGGATGGCTCCGACGGCACGGCTAGAAAGGCGATTGACGGAGAGACGACTACGAACGGGACGGGCGACGGGAAGCCGTCTTTAGAAAGCCGCGATGGGGCTGACCCCACGATGACGACGACGACGACGACGACAACGACGGAATGCAATGCAGAGGAGTTAGTTACAGGAGTGGTGAAGTGGTTTAACGTGATTCGAGGCTACGGCTTCGTCACCAGGGACGACGGGAAACCGGACGTCTTTGTGTACCAGGTACGAACCGCTGCACCAGTCGAGAAAGACGCACGCACATGATGCATACTGACACACATGCATCGATCTACAGCTGACGCTTGCCAGTGTTGGAGGTGCGGGTCACGCAGCGAGATAATAAACGCTCTCAGAGAAACCATGGCTTTAGCGGGTAAATTCATTAGCATCGAATCCGGTCTGATTGAACTCTTAGCTCCAGCAAGAAGACTGTTTTCTATTGTGTTTGGTGTGCCTTTTGAAGGGAGCTCCGGGCTCTTCAGCGGTTTGACTCCGGTAGCTCCGAATATGCAAGTTTGCCTTTCTGATTTCGTCAAATTTAACTGTGATTTTCTCTTTTCTTTGCACTATTGAAGCAATCGATCAAGAAATATGGATACCGAACGCTTGGGGAAGGAGAGCGCGTGGAAATGGTTGTCAAGCTGACGGACAAGGGACCAGAGGCTGTGATGGTGACTGGACCGTCTGGTCGTGACGTCATGGGCAGCGTGCGATCTCGCAGTCGACGCAAGAACAACAAATGCTACAACTGCGGAATCATCGGCCACTTGGCCAAGGACTGCCAGGAGCCTCCCATGCCCAAGAAGTGCCACATTTGCTTTTCGGAGGGACACATAAAGATCGACTGCCCCGAGAGAGTGAACTTCCTAGCTGTTCGGGGCTTCCCACCCAATCTATGGCCATGGAGAAGAGCTATGGCACCGACCGAGCGCCTTCCATGGATGCCGCCGAACTTCCGTGCCAGGTTCCCCAACCAGATATATGATCAATTTCCACCTCCCTTCCCGTCATTCAACATGCCCTCGATCCCAGGCGTCAGAAGCTGGTCCACCCACCAACAGTCCATGCTCGTGCCACCGAACCTCCACCAGGTGCCAGGATCTAGCGTTCAGGGCCATGCGACGTCATCACTCTTCTCGCACACACCGGCAAACCTAGCAGCTAGCTACCCAACATCTGCGACTGGCGTCCTCTCGCCAACATCCACCGGTAGTTCCATGGTCAACAATCCTGGCCAGGGCCTTGCTGGTCCGTTTCCGCAACCATCACAACCATTTGTATCCGGCAATGGCCACCTTCATGACCACCAGCAATCAGCTCTGACAACAAGCTCAACACAAGCTCAAGGAATGTCATTTATTGACATGATGGCTGTCGGCCCGCAGACCTTGAACAGTTACGGCTAGACACTCGGATGATTGCCTTTCATTTCAGCTGTCGGCGCGTCCTTTCAGCAGAGTAAGAAATATTGATGATCTCAGGACAAAAGAACTTAGAACAAAAATATATAAAAAAACGTCAATGACCGCTTCAAAGAACTTTTGAACTTCGAAGCAGAAAATGAGTGACTTCTTGTGAACATTAAACATTATCTTTTCCTAGGCCCACTCTCTCCCTCCCTCTCTCTCTCTCTAAAAATGTTTTAATGAAAATTCTCCTTTCTATTAGCAAACAGAAGACACTCGCTCCGTCTTCTGTCTCACTGCCTGCCCGCCCGCATTTATAAAGAAAATGTATTTCCTACCATCTAAAGTAGTCAGTCTTCTCTCTTGCCAAAATCTACAATTCTATCTACTTTCTCCTCAGCATGGAGACTATCTCTGCCAAAGCTTAACTTCTAACTTTTACTTTGGAACATTTTAATGGCTTCTAGGTTGCTTATGTGGTGATGTTAGCTGCTAAGGTATGTTAAGAATATTTTGGAAAAAAATTAGGGAGGAGCTGTACTTGGTGAGTTTGGTCCCTGATTGGAATTCATTCCGCAGCATTGTTTAAGGTCTAGCCAAGTTACTTTTAGGCTTAAAGGGACACCTCCGCTCTTTATGAGTGCCATTTTTTGAAAATATTTTCCTCTGATGTCGTCATGTTCACAATGTTCACATATACCTTGAACGTGGAATCACTCGGTGCCCCCAACCCGACTTGAAACAATGTAATGGCATTTTTCAAGGCCGTGGATCCGTGGCAACGTCCCTTTAAAGCTTGAGCTTTGGCATGTGTAAGCATCAGATGACCTTTAAACTGTAAATTTGAGAATGCATTGCCTATGTCTATCCGGGCTCAGTGTCTAGCCGGGCCGGGTATGAGGACTCAGTGGTGCCAGCCACACTTGGCTTTAATGCGTCTGAGACGAAAGGGGGACTTCAGAGTTGATTTTATTCTTCGAAAAGTGCTGTAAAGGCAGGTATAATCTAGGGTATAATATGGTTGAATAGCAAGCTTGGTGCTTCAGCAATGCCCCGAAATGTGTTTTTCTGTTTCTTAGTTGGAAAACCTTAATTCAAGATTCAGTCTGCTACAGCCCTTTGCCGACTATTTCAGTATCTTGTCTTTGGCAATGAGTCATTCCTAAGATGGAAGTGTTTATGTTGTGTTGTTTTTCTTTCTTTTTTCTTTTATTATCTGGCCTTTGCCACTGTGCGTTGGTGCAGAGTTCCTGAACAGCCGTTTTGGTTAGTGAGAAAGACATGGCTTGAATAGTTTCTCTTATTTAAGCCAACCAGCCTGAAGACTGCTTCTATCTCCAGTCTCTCATGTTCGACATGCCTTTGTGTGAGTCTGCAGGGTTTCACAATGGATAGGGTCTTAACTGGCAAGTATCCTGCAGTTGACGGATGGCAATGCCAGTTTAGTGGGTATGAGAAAGAACGGGCGCTAGCCGGCATGATCTTCCCTTTATCTGGATTATCCATTCTCTGGCTCGTCAAATGAGCTTTTGTCCTATTGGCTAACGGAGAGTCCTAGTGATGTACAGGCTTGCTCTTGTCTCTGGCATGTCAGTGTATGTGGTCATTTAGTGACACGAAGGCAATCAAGATCGTCTGCTTTCTTCCTCCATTAGCTCTTTTAGTCAAGTGAACAAGAAACTGTCCACCCAGACCGTAACCGACCTCTCGCAGGATGTTTGATTTTGACGATGGCCTCAGTGTTGTAACCTTTATCTCCTTTCCGGCTTCCCGGCTAAGTGGGGCTCGGTCCTCCCCGCGTGTTGCGGCTTCTCAAACCCCACGGAAGACGTTTTTGTGCCATTTCCTTATGAGCTTGCTCTCTATGTTCAGCCCGGCAAGGTGAAGTTGGAGGCCTTCTGCCTTGAAGTCTCCTTTCAACTCCGTAAAAATGTTAAACGCACCCCATCTTTAAATTTCATTTGTTTCACGCTTCGTTCCAAAAGCTTACACTTGAGCTACCTGGCATATGCCTGCAGTATCGCTTCGTGTGATGGGTACTGTCGCCATCTTCATCACTAGATAAGAAAGAGAGCGTTGTTCAGTTGGGTCACAACTGAGCTCTTCTCCTCAGGAAGTTATTTGCGAGTTTAGTGATAGACCGTGCCAATGGCTTTCCACCATTGTGCCTCCGCTTTCATTTCAACATGAGCTGTTTGAGCTTGTATTCAACTTCCTCTTTGGTTAAAAAAAAAAAAAAGTGAACGTCGCTGTGTCTCTTCGCCTATTTTTTTGCTACCAATGCATTGCGCCATGGTAGAACCTGGCCTTGAGCTTTGACGGCGATCGGCGCAATGTCGCCGGAACCACGTGGTTCGCGCGACGCGCGGGCCGGCTATTCTCCGCTAGTCGTTCGCATACATATGTACTGGCTGGGTTGGCGTGCGATCACAGAGCGGCAAATCCCGGAGGGCCTACCCGCCGTTGTTGTTCAAAGCGGTCTGCAAAGCACGTGACTCAAGTATCGGCGCAACTTGACGTCCGTCCACCAGAAGGTCACTGCCCGAGGGGCATGTTCGGCGCCGGGAAGGGCGGCATGGCCATGGAGCGGTGCGCACGCTGCCATCACTCTCGAGCTCGAGTCGTACGTTGCCATCCGTTCTCCAGCTAGCTAGCACGAGCACGAGTCACTCATCATCATGATGGCCTTCCCGAGTTCGAGCGCTAGCTTCCAGGCAGGCTAGACGGGTGAAGCTGCACGCAACATGTGCAAAGAACCTCTACATCTACATGTACATGGACATGCGTATGAGGGTGATCGCCTCTTCTGATCATGCTGATCTCGCCGTTCCAGGTCAGTTTGTCTGCACGTACTGAATAGACCGGGCCATCACCTCCTCCTCCTCCGAAAAAGTACCGTTCGCCTTCGTCGCGTTAGCTATGGACAGGAGACGTCACTTTCGGGGCTCCGGGCCGCGACTGACTTGGTTGATCAGACCTGGCTTAGGGTAATCATTCATCGACTCGGAAAGCCTGGCATGCCTGCTCGTGAAGCTGTGCAGTACTTCGACGTGTCCGGAGGCCGTTTAGTTTCCGGTGGGCTTTCAGAAAAAGACGAAGGAAATGGTTGTCGACTCAAGCTAAAACTGTTGCCTTTCTTTCACTTACCATTGACGATCGATTTGATCACTTTGTGGATTCTCACAGAATTTTGTGGATGCTCACAGAACTTTGTGGATGCTCACAGAACTGACTTTGGCCTCTCGCGAGTTTCACACAGATTTCGACTTTCCGGTCAACGACGCGAGTTGGAGTTTTCGACGATTGAGCTTTCACACACGTTTCAGCATGCACCGGTACCTGATCCTCTCATTCGTTTGCCATTGCAGGATAATCGGCCGCCATTTTGAAACAAGCACAGCATCCTGGCCCAAAGTGCAGCATGGAAAAGAAGGGGAAATTGGTAGATTGCCGAACGCGTATCTTTTCTTTTGGGAATTGGCCATTCTGTCTCTGGATCGCGACGAAAGCATGGACTTTCTAGCGAGTCAGAGCCTTTTCGTCCGCATCCATCATCACGCGACGCTCACCACCCACACCACACCCATGGCATTGCCATGAATCCCCCCTGTTCTATAGGTCCAGCCGATGTGGCACTGCAACTACAGCAGTACGTATAGGACTGTCACATGGAAGTGAAAAGTCGTCACGTCAGGATGACCGAGGTAAGTCTCCCAGCTGCAGCTGCGCCTTTGCACCTGGTCCGCCATGATCGTGATGATCGTTGGCTGCAGCTAGCTGGGTGCGATATCTGTACCATGTTGCTGCTGGCCTCCAATGATCGTCGGCGCGGCTGCAGCTGGGTGCGATAGCAATGTATCATCGCCACTCATGGGTTTGCCAACGTTCGTCTATCAAGGCATCTGGGCCGGACAATCTACCGTAGATCTACTAGCAAGGATTTCTTGGAGCGCGAACGCGGCGAGCTCGAGCAACAGGCTAGGCCTGTCGACAGCCGTCAAGCACGCCAAGCCCAAGCCATCGACCGCACTGCTGTGAAATGTGCATGTAAATTATAGAGTACTACTGACTACGACATCGTGGTGCATGCGGATCGATATATCGGATGCCGTGAGTGCCATGGAAACCTGTCTCCAAGGATATCCTGCAAGCGTGCACGCGTACGTATATACACGCTACTGCAGAGCTTGGCCTTTGGGTCCGTACATGGTATAGCCTGTTGTGTGGGACACGGTACCAGGCGCCGAGGACAAGCGCTTCTCTGTCGCTTCGCTCCGGCTCCGCGCTGTTACTTACGCATATTGTAAAGCGATCGCAAGCGGCACACAGAGGTAAATCCCTCTTTCCTGCGCGTCTTCACGCCGAAGCCATGGAGGATCAACAAAACGATATTATCGATGCTTGCACCAGCGTACTGCGTCTGTAGCGACCCTCATGGCATCCTCACTCGTGGCTTGAGGCCGCATATTCAGGTCAGCGTGTCAGTGTGAGCACTGCGTGAGAAAAGGCGCTCTTGGAAACGGACCAAGCATCCGGCATGGCTTCGGTGGCACCCTTGCCATCAGTTACGGAGGAGTCCTCCGGGGACGAAGAGTGCGAATTGATGCTGATGGCGTTGGAGCGACATTTAGCTGCAGTTGAAGTAAGACAAACAGGCAATGAGACAAACTGGCAAACGAACCCTGAAATCGTTTGAAACACCCTGACCTTTTGTTGCAACATAAGGAGCAGCTGCTAAGTCTCAGTCTGTCAGAGGACAAGCGGAGAAGAGGGAAGATGGCTCACAGGGTGCGCGGTCCTGCAAAGAAGCCCTCGGGAGAAAGGTCAGTGGATCGTTCATTCATCCTTCATGTGTCGATTCTAAGCAAAGTTCTCCCTTTGCATTTTAGGGATGAGAAGCCACGTGTTGGAGCTGAAAAGAAATCACTGGCGAGCGGGAAAGTATGGAAGAGGACTGTTGACAGTGCCAAGGTAAATCCTTTCACTCGCCCCGCGGTTAACGGGGAATGAATGCTGGTAGAAGTACGGTCGAGCTCAGGATTGCTCAGCTGAGAGACGAGGGTATGCAAGCCATCGGAAGGTAGCATAACTGTAAGGAAACCGGAAAAGCGTCCATTTTGTGCTGCTGATCCCCTGCCGGGCATGAGAGGGGATGCAATGGGGAGAACCTGTTGCTTAGAGACGGGCTGGGCCAGCCGATGTAGAGGTTTGAGCTCAACGCAAGTAGGAGTGTCCTTTAGCAGCACTTTCAGTGACTCGGAAGATCAGTGAAGCAAAGACAAGTAAGTTTGAAGACATTTCGCCACTAATTCTTCTTCAGTTCAACAAACACAAATTGACAATTGCAGGGAATTTACACCGCAACAGGGAAGGAAGGTATGAAGAGGAGGTGCTGGAAGGTGACAGCAGAGGCTGTGAAAATTACAAGAGGACATGCCAAAAGCATACCTAGGTGAAGAAAAGAAAGGTTTGGACCAACAGGTGGACAAAGGAAGGTTTTTAAAAATAGGTTTACAACAAAACTACAACAATAAAATGTCCATTCGGTCATCCCTGTTGATTAGAGAGAAGCCACTCGTGTTTTTTCGCTGCCTCTCCACTGCCTCTCCACTGTCCTGTGCTTTACAATGTCTTGGGGGGGGGGGGGGGGGGGGGGGCCTGGTGTTGACTACACCACCCCGAAAGACCTTTTCTTGTAAG
>JAOWAR010166604.1:0-10111 GCA_028571005.1 Clathrina lutea
TCTCCTTAAAGTTTCTTTTCAGTTTGAAGTTTTTATGTTGAAATCAAGGAGTAATAATCAGTAATGTGCAGAATCACCCTCATGGACTCTCCAGGAATTTTACCACAGATTTGATTCCTCGCCTGGCTCATTACTTAGACCAGGTTTGTGAGGCGGGTGAGGGATATCCATAGGGAAAAGAGAATACTATTGCCCTAGCACTGAGTAATCTTCAGGGATGGTGCTCATTATATTTGGTTGGTACAAGTGGTGACAAAAGGAACGGCTGACGTGATTCCATGGTTAGGCTAAGATAGTCAAATTGTTTGCTGCGACGATGCACTCTACGAGTTTGGTCTCCTTTTGGAGTTCTGTCGACGCCCGGGTCAAAGAGGTGGGTTAACATTGAAATTATTCTTGCAAGCCTCGAATGGCTGGCGACGAAAAAGGTGTGTAAAATTCAAATGCCAGAATCAGAAAATACATCACAGGTAAGGAGCAACTGAACGATCGTAATGCATAATGCCACTAAACAATGCATATACTTGAGAAAGTAGAATCAAGTGTTACACCGGAGGAGCCCTTTAAATCTTTATGCTTGTTCACCTTGTGGTCAGTGCATGTCAGCTGGGACGTGACGGTTCTGGCGCGCTCGGCCATTCCTGACGCTTGAGAATCTATGTGAGACATTTGACTGAGAGCCTCCTTCTTTTCCGGAGACTGCAGGCTGTAGCTTCCGTCACCACCACCAGTTCCAGGCCATGCCATTGAAACCTGGTCTTGCAACGCTCTGATCCTACTCTCCATCTCTTCGAGCTTTCTGAGTGATTCTTCTTGCCTTGCCACTCTGGCCAGCATCTGATCTCGGCTTGTGTCCAATGTCCTCAGCCGATTTCGGAGATCTTCACCCTCCTTGTTCTTACTCTCGAGATCCTCGTTCAGCTTCTCCACCATTTCTTCCAGGCCTCGACAGTGCTTTGCCAGTATTGTCAAGTGGTAGTTTTGCTGGGAGCTTACATGGGTGTCCATGTCACATCTTTTCGCCTGAACAGTACAGGAACCAACAACAACATCCAGATCAACAACATGAAAAATGACAGAAAAGATTGAAAATAAATAACTATTAAAAATTCAATTTGCCCAACCCAGTGTTACATTTACAAATTACAAAATAGAAGCATATTCAGCAGCATTTTGCAGCACAGAACAAGTCGTCTTACTTTGTAATGACATCCGGCTGCAGCAAACTGGCAGCGCATTTCAGTCTTAGAACAGTCTGTCGCCAGATGTGGTTGGAGCTGAAAACAAAAATATAGACAGTGTGTTAATGAAGTTATGGTACAAAGAAAGACGAACGCGAGTGCAGAGAAAACTCGGGGCTGACAAATTTAGAACTAGGTTTGCAAACAAGGGAGTTGTTGTACTATTACTTTTGGATAGCTGTAGTCACAAGCAGCTGCCACAGATTCCAACTACATGTAAGGGATCAGAGTGAAATGGAAATCTTTTCAAGAGCTTCTTTATGGAAGAAAAGGAAGAAAACCTGAACAAAGCATATGCCTAGAAAAAAGGAAGTTACGCAAACATTACAAAGTGACAGCAATAATGAAAAGAAGATGGTTGACATCCAAGCCGATAAACAGCATACTGTGGTAATTAAGGTGAAGGCAAGAAGTAAAAAAAGTCTTAGTCTAACTGTCATTTCCTTAAGTAAGGCCGAAACAGTCTCGACTGTCTGCAGTTGTGAATAGCTCCTTGGCTTTGCCTTGTTGAGCACTCTCTGGGACCACAACGTTGCAGCTTGGCTTTTGTGCAAAGCTGCTCTTTGGCTCAAGGCTTATTGAGCACTCATGGCACGTCGGAGGTGACTTTACACTTGTGAATGGGTCGGTGTTGGTTTGAGTGTGGAGTTACCTGAGGGTAGCCTTACAGACAGCCCTTGGTCTCAGTTTTTCAGCATTGCACTGATGAGGCCCAGTAAGACTGAAACAGTCAGGACTGTTTGCAGTTGTCATTTCCTTAGTAAACAGCCTGCCCACACTTACCTCTTTGCGTTTAAATCTTGCTCCACAGCCACTTGGACATTCAATCAGAGCTTCTCTGCATGTGGTGGTCATGTGCTCCTTAATTGAAAGAAAAATTCTCAAGTCAGCCTCTAAGGGTGGAAGAAACTATTTGATGTACCATGCAAGACAATGTCTTAAAGTGTTGAAAGAATGGATCGGATTTGCCAGCGCTTAAATCCTTTACTTATTTGAATTGAGGCAAGCAGTGAATCTACTGTTGAACATCACGTTCATTACAACCTTTTTTTTCTTTTTCCTAAGGCCAGGATGGCACACGGGCTATGAAGAAGTGGAGGCAACTACATGATATGACTCTTTAACAGCCTGCATTATCAAGCTCACCGATAATGCTTCTAATGGCAGGGCTGTGTCACACTGAGGACACTGGATATCTCTGAAGATGCACTCCAACTGAAGATGGTGCTGGAGGTGGGCTTTGACCAGCCACACCGTGCAGCCCCGATCCTGGAATGGGCAAAGGTGGGTTGTCATGGCACATGTCTTCTGGTGGTCCTGTAACAGAAGTCAAAGACTGACCAATTAAGTGTTACCCCTTTTGCTGCTCTCCACATCAGCACGAATTTTACTTTCAGAGAGAGAGACAGAGAAAGCAACCTCTAGGTAAGAAATCATCACACGCTCCATCCCGCTCAGCACAATCAGCGAAAATTAGTACTTCACTTGAAAATACAAAGAAAACATTATGCCCTCCGAACAAACATTGTCTAAAGATGCCTCTTTGTCTCTCTCTCCCTATCTCCTTCTGTCTCTCTCTCTCTCTCTCTGTGTGTGTCTCTCTCTCTCTCTTCTCTCTCACCCCCCTCTCTCTCTCTCTCGTTCTTGCTCTACCTGAAAACATTTCTTTCTATCAAACATTAGATGGAGTTTACCTGAACATTGCCAAGACATCCTTTCCAAACGCATCCAGCGGATCGGTTTTTGCACCAAACTGGCAAATTCTGAACCTCCCGTTGACAAAACGTATCATCAAAAACCTGCAATGACGAACAGAAAATAGAAGGAAAAGTTGAAACTTGTTTTACTCTGAAAGTCTCACTTTTTGCAATGAATATGGTATAAATCTACCGAAGTGATTTGTGAGCATTATCATGCTATTATAAACATTTGAAATTCAAATCCATTTGCCAGAGGTTGAAGTTTGCCACTTCTTAGGCAAAGTGTTTACTTACACTTTCAATCGTTTCATCGCATGTTTCGGCGGGGCATTTGACTTTTGTTCCCCTGCAAAAGGAAAATGAAAGGAAAACGATTTACTGAAAATGAATGTGTGGAGGGGGGTGGGGGTGGGTATGCTTTATGGTACACAGGCAGACTTTAACGTACGCAGAAATGTCTAGACAAAAACAGAAATGAAACAAACGGATCACCTGTCCAATGCTGGATGCATGCAAAGGCGGCAAAACCGATGCCCGCATGACACACTCTGAACTGGATCTTGCACAACCATGCCACACTTTGTGCAGAGGAGGTTGCTTGGAATCTTTGAAACAAAGTCAGCGAGGTAGCCATTTTCATGTCTCAGCGACGTCGACTTGCTTGGCAAAGTCAGTGATAAAGCTGTTTCGGGTTCTTCCTTTGCTGGGTCAAGGAAAGGCTGGGTGTGAGGGAGATAACGATCTGGAAGGCCAGGGTTTTCTTCACCGCTGTCACTGTCGGATCGTTGAAAGTGATGGGGTTCATGCGCAACCATTTTCTGTTTGCAGGTTGGGGAAGAACCATAGGATGGGACAGATGCAGGTTGATTTCGATAATTTGCTTCGGGAGTCTGCTTTGTTGCAAGGTGTTCTGCGCTGGAGACGTTTGCAACTGTGGTGGTGGCTGAAACCACTCGTGATTGAGGTTGTGCACGTGGACGACGTTCAATCCTTCCGCTCTCATCAGCAGGACTCAGGGCTCCCCCACTGCCTGACTCAATTCCGCTGGTTTCTGAAACACGTTCTCGAAAGTTCTGCGACTGCCATAAGCTCAGGTTTGGTCCGGTCATTGGGTAACGCTGGGGGCTCATGACATGCGCTTCAAACTCCTGTGCGTCACTTTCAGCTGCAGAGTCACCCCCACCAGTTCAGACGGCATTTGATCCCCTGTCTGCCAGAATGTCTCCAGTTCATGGGGCACGGGCATCTTGATCCCTTCCTCGTCTTGAGATGCAAGCATCTTAACTGTGACCAAACACACATGGTAACAAGAGCATTCATAGATCAAAACACAGGCTTACAGTAAACTGTGTCAGCTATACATGAATAGGAGTGCACCTGCGAGTAGGCTTAGCATGCCAGAGAAAACGCAGGCTACGTTCTTTGCGAAGCCAACAAAAACACCATCAAAATTTGGGAAGAAAATGAATAAAAACTGGAAGAATGTTCTTCAAATAAACACCCCAGAGTACAGTTCAGCTACTAAGACATGTAGCATAAGCTGGCCTGTACAGACATTACGTGATGTTCTCACTCACAGAATTCGAATAACTGACTCATTGATTTTGCGTGCCCATTATGCAGGATCAAAGATCATGCAAAGGGAATTGAAGGCTAAAAAATGTGCCATATGTAAAAGGATTAGTTTAATATTTTGTGAAAATCGGACACAAACAACAATGAGGACGGAAAGCGCTTTCTGGCAACTACTCTGCTTACGTCAGAGATGACAATTCACCGCCAATAATTTGGTGTTGTTTTTACCAGACGCTGTGGTGGTATTTCCTGATGCGCTGTGCGGGGTTGGTATCACTTCAGATGCTGAGCTTCGAAGTACCCCCGACACTATCCTCGCCGAATTTATCCCTCAGCCTGGTGACAATGTCAATGTCTGTAAGCATGGTAAAGGGGAAATCAGAGAAAGAGCGAAGAATAGACAATAATGTAGGTGCTTAGATAACAGCTCTCGGTCGTGATCGACTAAGCATGGTGGCCGTACGTCCCAAGGCGTGGAATTGCCATTTTTCTTAACTATTCTTTTCCTTTTATCATCTTCCGGACTGCGGATTCCCGTGTGGACGAGATAGCCTGACCTTGAAACTGCGCCATTGCCCATCCTTTTTTGAGTGAGGATGACGTGATGCCGTAGTGGATAGTCAGGTGATTGTCGTCTGTTAGGCGATTTGCATGCGCAGGTTCAAGCCCAGGTCTGGCAAGCATCTACAAAGTTTCATCGAATATCATGATCATAGCAATAAATCCCTTTGCACAAGCTAGCAATTGACTCCATCCGTAATGCCCAATAAGGCCTTGCCGGCAAACAGTGCGCTGGCTCTCAGTACTGTGACCTTTTTTCCAGATGCGAGGACCTACCCTAGAACCTCTGGCTGTGGGTGGTAGTAATGCAACGTTTTATTTTTCTTTCAGGTGGTTCGCACCAAATTTTCCCCTTTGATCCCATACTAGCTACAGCAGGTGATATTTCCTTTTATCTGTCCTTCTGGTCGATAACTTGGCAGGTTATGGACCTTTTAAAAGGGTCGATAACCCCCTTTTTCTCTTTTTTTTTCTTTTTAGAAGCCACCCTCGCATTCACAGTTTATGACAAACGCAAGGCATTTTGAATAGGTCAGAAAGGGTCAATAAGGCCAAGCTGAAAGGCTTCAACAAGTGTCCATTCTTAGTGTGGAATCACGCAGACAGTCCTTTTTTTTTGTGCATCGCAGCTGATGTTGATGTTCACCGTTGTCTTTTGGTTTCCAGCGATGGTAACTGTTAGCAGTGGTGCCAGTACCCTCTCTGCTTAGGTTGATGCTGTCAACGGGCCAGGTTCTGGTTCTTCTTCCTGCTTGGAGCTTTCTTCTAACGAGACATCAATGGCTGCAGACATGGTCTGACAATCGCTGTCATCCGGTCCGCAATACGATTTTAAGCTCCCTCCGCTCTTGTGGCCAGAAACTGAACAAATCGAATTTACTGAGAACCCGGCCTTCGCCAAAATGGTAGTGGAGGTCGAGCGCAGACAGTGATTCGTGTAGGATTTGGAGCAGTTTGTTTTCTCCCAAATTCGACTCAGCATCTTGCCGAGCAGATTGTGGCCCAGAGGGCTTTCATGAACCAAACTTTCTCTGAAGGTTTGAACGACGGATGGGCTCGCTGGAAGAGCCGGTTGACGTCTTGGTGAAGATGGTCAATTAACAATAGGAGAGAGGCGACTTAACCAGGAGAGAGGAGACGTGATTCCGACGATGAGCTGAATTCACGGCCATTCAAACCACCAGGGCAGTTTTTGGACATGAAGTCCACTCCGAGACGAACGGATGTGTCGCCTGTGCTGCTCGTCTCGAAGATAAGGTCTTCCTTTTCATCTCAGTTTGGACCTCGCGCGTTCTGAGGCAGTAATGGCTGGTAATGACGAACCAGCAATACTCCGTGAGCTTGACAGGGTGCGGGATTTCAAGAACGTCCTCAAAATAAGCTGCAATCTTCGCCAAGTTGTCCGGAGAAATTGCAACCTTGTGCTTCACTTGCTCTTCGTAACCGTTTTTCTTATGGGCACGCAAGGCGCTGTCGGGTATCTTGTTTGCCTGTGCGAAGGCCTCGTCGTTGAAAGGCCTCTTCAGCAGTGGTAGGTGTCGCTGCACTGCGGCCCGTGCCGCCTTGTAGGAGTTCTTGCTATACTCGCCTTCAGCCGTCTTTTGTGGCTTGACTTCTGCGTAGAACTTTTCCAGAAAACTGGCGAGTTCTTCGGCGCTGCATGTTGCGAAAGATAGCTCAAGTCCCTTCTCCTTTCGATAAGCGCTGACCACCCTTAGCCACATATGCATTGAAGTCGCCAGGGATGTGTTCTCATTCGTACCTTCCGATATTATCCTAAGAAGCTCTTCACCTGACACGACGCCAAACCGAAAACTTGGTCCTTCCATGGTGGCGCTTCTTCTCAAAGAAAAGGACCACGTGCTCTGGAAGACCAAACCTGGGAAGCCACGAGGAAAATGGAATTTCAGGTGACGTTCCATATTTGGAAGCCAGGCGTGCAGGCTGTCGGAGTCGAGCCAGCGTCGCCATACTCGAACCGTGACGGGCGACAAAAAAACAATAGAAAGAAGGAAGAAGGTTCGATGACTAACAGGTGCTCTTTTCATTTCTTTTTCTGTGTGAGTTCAGTAATCATAACGGACGTTTCTCTCTGATCTAGCAATTGGAGAGAGAGACCTGAAAAATAAGTATAATATCCACCTCGCGCTTGCCGATATCGGCGTATTTACCTCGTGTATGGCCCGCCGTGCGCACGGTTGACCTGCCATGTTTGCCTCGCCTTCGGCTCAGCAAATTATGGGCTCGGTCAGCCGTGCGCACCTCGAGCCGTATGTCCACTCGGTGAAATATCAGCCGATATCGAGCGCGTACACATGTCTCGCCTCCAGCTCCTTAGGCCGTCCCGTCGGGCTTTGGACCGCAGTTTCGCACTTACAAATAGATACCAGAATCGAGGCACCTAAGCTAAAAGTTTTGCATGCGTTGCATATCCTAAGCTAAAAGTTTTGCATGCGTTGCATATCCGTGGGCGACGCGATCCGGCTTTTGCTGCTCTAGATACATCGATTTGCCCGATGAGTGATGACATCACCATTTAGAACAGAAAACCAATCAGCTGCCAGGAATTTCTTTGCAGAACTTTAATAATATTCGCGAATCGGCCCAAAAGTCGGGACCCTCCCAAAGGTGCTCATACAACTCCCACTGCACGTCACAATCTGTGATCGCCGGTGCAATCATGATCATCGGGACTTGTATATCGGAGCCTCAGTGCGGCTTTGATATACAGTATATAAGTTTCGGGGGAGGGGATTCAGTCAAGACCTCACGAAGCTGGACGACTGCATGGAGATTTGTACCATCACTGCATGATCTCAGCACGTCATGGAACGTTGCGGATGTGGCTTCACGAGGACTGGCGCTGAAAGAACTGAAATTCTGCCGCGGCGAGATCCCGGTTCAATGCGGACTTTCCTGCAACCACACGGGACAGGCGGCCAGCGGAAGTGCGAGATGAAGTGAGAAACAGAGCACTGATTTTGCTACATCAGTAATGTTACATCAGTAATGCTACATCAGTAATGTTACATCGAGTAAGAAGGACTGTGACACACTGGATGCCGAGGTCATTTCTCAAAGTGGATGCCAGTGGTGGCTGTTCATGCTGAAGCCACAGTAAAGGGTGATGAATCACTCTGGTTCACCATGGCACACGCAGTGAGTTCACATCAGAGCGGCTGATTGGCAACAACAGAGGCTGTGTAGATGAAGCAGGGTGCAGTGAGAGGCCTTTGCAGAAGAGCTCATGGCTTTACACGGGGGAGGTTCCTGTCCAAAGTCCAATGAGGTGTTTAATCCCCCTGGAGTGCTTATCATACCTCATCTCAGTCATTCACGCCTAGCTCATAGCCCGTTAGGATCCCAACTTCTGTATGGGCCACTTTAGGAGTTAAACCTGTGAGAGATTTTCTGATGACCTCTTGAGAGGGACTTGGCAAACTGATCAGGTTTTCTACGGATACTATGTCAAACCTCGTTAGAAGTATCAATTCACCAAGAAAAGAGAAAGAAAGCGGAGAGAAAAAAAAGGAGGTTTTTTTGGCCTTTACATGGCAAACATGTGTACAGACACCCAGCCCTGAAGTTGGGGAAGGCGGATCAGAGGCTTTCTCGTGAGAAGCTGCGTGGTTTTCTCCAATTTTTCCCAAGGAACACTCTTACATCACACTGTTAGTTGAGCACCAATGTAAAAGATGTGATGTTGAGCGCACGAAGAAGTGATGGTGGAACTAAGACAGAGGTGCTCAATACCACAAGCCCGTCAGGCCATTCCAAAAGTGATACAAGAGTGCGCGATTTGCAAACTCATTTGAAGAAGATCTCAATTCGCAAGAATCAGCTTGCTTCCGCTACCCATAATCACTAATGGAAGGCCATTCTTCTCAAAGGGAATCGACTGCTTTCGATCTATGCTTTCTACCAGAGGTCAGGCGACAGTCAAGGTTTTGGGAGTAATCTGTTGATGCCTTGCAACACTGAAAGGCAGTCCATCTAGATAGAGTTGAATAACTCACTGGACACTCGCGAAACGTTGCTTGACATCTGGTGACTACCAGCTTGTTGTGGAGATGTACGTCTCTTCTGGTCTGACAACGGTGCCAACCTACGAGCCCAGAAAGGAGCTCGAAAAACATTTACAGGATCTTCAACAGCATGAGATCATTGGCATACTGGCTATCCATGGAATCAAATGGATCTTTATCCCCCTAGTGCTACATGTCGAGGCTGGAAAGGTGTGAAAGACACGCCAAGAGCGATCCTCAAGGAGCAATGACCCAACTTCGAAACACTGACACTGTTTTGTGAAGTTGAGCGGATTCTCAATTTTACACCATTGACTCATGTGTCAGTCGATTAGAGGGATGAAGAGCTGTCAACTTCTTTCCATTTCCTCTTCAGACGGGCTTCTCCAACATACCCACCTGGCATCTTTTGTGACGGTGGTTTGTCTTCACAAGAGATGACAGCAATTCGTCTAGTCCCTAGCTGACCAATCTTGGCAGAGATAGGTGTGAGGGTACCTGAGAGCACTCTGCCTGTTGAGTTCCAACTTGAAAGGGCACCTACCATGTAGTTTTTGACATGGTGATAAGTTTGGACGCATGTTAACTGAGGAACCTTTAAATTTGTTAAAGGTAGTCGTGAAGGAAGTCATCCTCAGCAAAGATGGAGTTGTTCGCTCTGCAGTCATCAAGACAAGGCTTGGAATATTGACTAGACCTGTCGGGAAATGTGAGCTTGTTAGTCACAACTTGAGGCATCAGCATGTTAACATTTGTGAGAGGCCAAAAATGTTGAGAATTACATCACAGTGTATTTTAAAGCGGCAGTGTCACGTATTCGGTGTAATTTTTGTACATAAAATAAAATGGCGGGGAAGAGCCAGTTGCAGCGCAGCTGGATCGAGCTCGCTCGCCTTCGTCCAGGTCCAGATCTTTCAGCCGCGCCATCTTAATTAAAAATCCCCACCTCAAAATGGCGCTTTTGCATACATCCCAGAGCTCAGAATAGCGTGACACTGCCGCTTTAAAA
>JAOWAR010166615.1:0-10111 GCA_028571005.1 Clathrina lutea
ATAAAGATGTATAAGCCTGTACAAACCTGTATAAACCTGTTTGACTCAACCGTTTTGTACTTACACTTTTTGTACGGGCCGGTGTGTTTCTTTTCAAGATTGCAAGTGCTGAACGTCTTCTGTATTCTCAACGTATCAAACGTCGGTATAATTTCTTATGCGAAATACTCTTACAGCACAATGACCTCTCCACATCGGCAAACACTATCGTCACATGATCACGATCACTGTAAAGGCTATCTGCGATGCTGCTATCCATCTTGATCACACCAAATGCCTTGCTCAAACTGTTTCCTCTCTCTCCTGTCTTTCAGAATCCTGGCTATGCTGGTCGCCAGGAGCTGCCAGAGAACCTGAAGATCAACTTCCGAACAGTGGCTATGATGGTCCCAGACAGACAGGTGTGTTTGGTAGTGAACAATAGTTTTGTCCCGGGTATGGGTGCCGGTGCACATTAGTTTTACTTTAGTTAAGGAAGCCTGCGGCAAATAACCGCATCTAGCGACTGAGTCTTAACTTTCATAAAGCAAGTGCTGCCTTATTAAAAATCATGTCTTCCCTTTTGAGTGGAGGGAGAAAATTCTTCGAAGTTCTAATGACATTGACTTATCAAAAGTTTTTCTTTTTTTTTTTTCCCCCGTCTCAAGCAGCCTGTACACACTTTGAAGATACGTCTCTAGCTGTTGATGAGAAATTCAAAATTTCCCAGTGACGATTGCAGCAAGGACGAGGTGTCAAGTTTTTGTCATTGTCTCGTCTTTGTAAGTTTTGTCCGGTTGGGCCCGTCTCTGCAGATCATTATTCGTGTCAAGCTTGCCAGCTCTGGCTTCAACAAGAACATCGTTCTGGCCTGCAAGTTCTACACGCTGTACAAGCTGTGCGAGGAGCAGCTCTCCAAGCAGGTGCACTATGACTTTGGACTGCGAAACATGCTCTCCGTGCTGCGTACGCTGGGCACTGTCAAACGACAGCCAGAGAACGCCGGAGCGCCTGAAGAAAAGATCGTCATGCGAGTCCTGTTTGAGATGAACCTCTCAAAACTGGTAAGCGACCCTCGCTTTAATTTTTCACAGACCTCATCGATTTGTCTGTACGGTAATTACGCTTTATCTTAGTTATGTTCAGTTCTTGCGTCCAAAAGTGCAATCTACATGGAAGTTCAAAGGTTACCCCAAACTTACTTGCCAGGCTATACCTGTTGTATTCCATTAGCATTCCCTACTCGTCTGATGTTGTTTCTTCCTAATCAACAGAAACTAATTTTCTTTCGACAATTTCCCGAAACGCTACACTTAAGTGACACTTAGCGTCGTGCGGATGCGCACGATGTGACTGCACTCTCTCCAAAGCAGAAAGAAGAATCTTACTCAGTGACTTTGTCATTTTTCTACTTGTGCTTTACATTCTGTTAAGGCTGTTAAGGCTGTTAAAGCTGTTAAGGCTGGTTTTAGCCGTTTGGGTCTGATTTCACACTTTTGCAAGTCAGAAGGAGTATTCCAAAAGAACGAAGGAAACCTGACTTTAGGGCACCAGACAGTTTGTATAGTCCTGAAATTTTTATGTATTTGCACAATTGGCTGAGTTTTACTGAAAAAAAAAATAATAAAGGGGAATACTGGGATGTCAGTTCATTGCCATCTATTATCATACAGCAACAATAGCTGGGTCTTTCTTACGCGACTGGTTACTCTACAATCAAATCTCCTTCAATCTTTTTTTTTGGAAATTTCTTGGTTTCAATCAAAAGTGGGAGGTCAGAGCTGCCCTTAAAGCTTCGTGTTCGAATGTGCTGTCGTCGTTCCAGGTTGATGAGGATGAGCCGCTGTTCAAGAGTTTAATCAATGACATGTTTCCGGGCATTGAGCTGGAGAAAGGCAGCTATCCGGACTTAGAGGCCGCCATTGACAAGCACGTCCGTGAGAGCAAGCTGATAAACCACCCCGACTGGAGCTTGAAGTTGATTCAGGTAAATCGAACAAGAAGTTGATTACGTCGAACAAGTAATTTTTTTCGCCCGGTCAATGAAATGGGACATGATCAGGTATACAATCAAACCAGATACGTCGATGGATGGTATTTCAACATGCAATATTTTCACACTGTTGCGATAATTCAGCAAAAGAGAAACTTGAGGAACTGTTTTCTTCTGCAGTTGTGGAAAGACTGAAATCCTGCGTGCGTCTTGTTTCATTGTTGTATTATTTCATTTCTTTCCTTCAGTTGTTCGAGACGCAGCGTGTCCGACACGGCATGATGGTTCTTGGACCCAGTGGAGCGGGCAAAACATGCTGCATTCACATCCTGATGAAAGCCTTGACCGAGGTAGGAATGGCTCACCGCGAAATGCGCATGAATCCAAAGGCAATCACCGCTCCGCAGATGTTCGGACGGCTTGATGTGGCCACGAATGATTGGACGGACGGAATTTTCTCGACTTTGTGGAGGAGGACCCACCGTGCCAGGAAAGGTCAGAGCTTAACTGTTGTTTTTTTTTACTTTCTCTCAATTACCAACATTCCATGACCTTTAGTTTTGTTACTAGGCAACTAGGAGTTTGAATATTAAGAATGGGAAATAGACAAAAACGTGTGTGAATCACACTTCCTGGGAATTGCTTAGTTGCATCGGAGAAGGCATTGATTTTGTGTAACTTGATGGGCTCAAGATATTAGCATTCAATAAACCGACAAGTGACATTCTCCTCTGGGAATTCTTATCCAGGTGAGCACATCTGGCTTGTTCTTGATGGACCGGTCGACACACTGTGGATCGAAAACCTCAACAGCGTTCTGGACGACAACAAGACTCTGACGCTGGCCAATGGCGATCGTATCCCCATGGCCGTCAACTGCAAGATCATCTTTGAACCACACAACGTTGACAACGCCTCACCTGCCACAGTCTCTCGTAATGGAATGGTCTTTATGAGCAGCTCAGCCCTTGGATGGATTCCAATTCTTGATGTAAGAATACTTTTCTGGTTTGATGAAATTTTGAGATACTTGTTTGATTGAACAGTGTCTCAAGATTTTCTGTTCCACCACACCACAGCGTATCAGTAGAATTGGATGCATCTCAACATTATCTATGCGATTTGATGACATCATGATGACATCGCAACATGCCTATTTCTTTGCCCTTGTCCATTTTTGGCACAAACAGAACGTTACCCAGATCATTTCACTGATTACTAGTTATCTGCATTAAGCATTAAGAGGTGGTGCATGTTTTTCCTCTACTCTTGAAGGGCTGGCTTTTGAAAAGGGGATCTGCTGAAGGCTCAATCATTCACAGTTTGTTCCACGACAACTTTGAGAAGCTGAGTGAACACCATAGCCAGAACTTCACACCCAAAATGTATCTTCTTGAGTGCAACTATGTTGCTCAGGTGAGCAGTTCCTCTTTGTCATTCACAACTTTTAACGACACAGACAGGAAAGAGAATGGAAGAACGCCAAGGTGATGAATTAAAGCGAAGAACAAAGCTTCTGAGTCCAAATTGTAAAAGATGACAATCGGTTTGTTGTTGTCCTAGCAACTGTTGTTGTCCTAGCAACTAAGGAAGTGGCTTTGCTCCTTCGTCTTCTAAGAAACATGATGATGATGAAGAATGTCACTTTCCTCAAAATAAAGGCACACAGATGTCATTGTTTCTTCATGCTAGATTTGATGTTTTCGATTGAACAGAGTGAAAAATGCTGGTGGAGAAATGCAGTTCAATTTTGCCTATGCCACCACAGGCTGTAACAACGGGTTCCTATGCAATGAATAATGAATACAAGCATTCTTTGAAGCAGTGATTTGCTTAAGGTGTAGGCTGGCAATGGTGATAGCTGGATAATTTATCTTCTGCTGAACAAGATATCTTGTTTACGAAAGACTGGGTCTGGAAAGACGAGTCGATTCAAAATGGTGTGTCTTCACTTTATTTTTTCTGCTGACATTTATTCTTGTCTTTTAGGCGCTGTCCATCTTAGAAGGGCTTCTTCCTCGCGAAGGAGAAGACCCGTTCACTGCCAAGCACGTTGAGCGCTTATTCATCTTCTCTCTAATGTGGAGTTTTGGCGCTCTGCTCGAGCTGGATGATCGTGCTAAGATGGAGGAGTTCTTGAGATCGGAAAGTGAACTCGATCTGCCTCCAGTTGGCGAAGGGTCAGGAGACACCATCTTCGAATTCAAAGTCGATGCCAGTGGTACGTCAGGAAGGATCACGGTTTGAGTGAGATTATGAACCATCCCTTGAGCAGCATGTTTTCATGGTCCTGTTGATTGCATGCGTTTGGGACAATGAAAAGGTTGGGCAGCTCAATAGGACTTTAATCACATTCACATCGATCTCTTCTGCTCGTGATGACTAGCTCAAATACTTTCTGTCACGATCACAAAGCAATGGCTCTAGACGCAAAAAGACAGCAATTGTAATACTCTTGATTATGAGGTTCCAATTGCTGGCTCATCTATATGTTGGTCCCTATAGAGGACCACGGCCCTATAGCGGACCACACATTCAAAATTCAAAATTCAAAACTTAAGCCAGGCTAAAGTTTCGTCAGACGCTTTTGTGGTTGCCAGGCCTGAAATCGATATCACGACAACATGCGTTTTCGGCTTGTTGACGTGCAACGCTTGCCAGTAGTGTCTCAAACATACCGCTCCGATCATGCCACCAAGGCCGGTCAATCAAGTTGAAATTGGCGCGCCAAACAACCCATTCGACGAACCACGCCCACGGTTCGGGCATAACCTAAGCTTCCAGCTGCATGCAGCAGACCGTACCACACATACAACTGGCGCCAAAAGAACAAGAAGCAGTTACATCTTCTTTCACTTTTAAGTCTCGCCCAAACGACACAGTTACCACAGTAAGAGGCACATAAGGCTCCTTAAAACAAAAGATATGGCCAAAGATGGCAGCAAATCTTTGATACAGATAACAGGTGGATCTATGTAAGACGTTAGCTGCTGGCCAGGGCTGTGGCACATGATGCCTGACCGCCCGCTGTGGCGTCGTGCAGGCGGACGTTGTCATTCGAGCCATGCTGGTGCTGGGCGCCATGGCAGTGTCGGAGGTTAAAGTTAATTGCACGTTCTGTTTCTCACCATGAACCCATGTGGCCACTTCAAAGTACATGAGTAAGTGATACGTGACCTTTTGTGTCACTGGCAACAGTTCAAAAAAATCAGCAAGAGCGAAACACTGCAGTCATTGGGAAACAATTTCCGAATTTTCGAACTGATGACCAGGAGAACCTCCCTCCCGAAGCTTATCGGGTAGCCGGTGCTACTGGTGTTAGGAAAGAGTCTAAAAGTAAAGATCGTAACGCTGAAACTTTTTGGAGTGAGTTCGACGAGGCCGTGGCGGTTTCAAAGTGAAAGCCTTGAAGGATCACTGGGGCAAGCGAAAAATATGCCAGGAGTTGGCTGATCGTGGCAGTTTTGTGAGTGAATCCCGGGCCGGGCATTATCTGATGAGATTTTTTTATGACCTGGAAGAGCAATGCCTCTTCTCCGAGTCCACAGAAGCTGACTTGCCGAACAGGAGATGTTTAACAGAGAAGCAGTTGGCGTCTCTGGTCATCGAAGAACACAGCAGAGATCACAGAGGGCCCGAGGCTTGTTATGAATCTCTCCGTGCAGCCTACTATCCAGTCGTTAGGGACGTCGTAGAGAAGATTTTCTGGGCACAGGGAGAGTGCCAGGCCTGCTGCCAACAAGCTACTCTCCCCATGCCAGCCCAAGACAACGCATGCATTTTGGGCTGTACAAGTATAAGGCTTGCTGGCGTGCAACGCTTTCCAAAAAACATCACTTTCTCTGCTCGGACTGTGGCATTTCAAACCTTTAGCCAGGCTAAAGTTTCGTCATACGCTTTTGTGGTTGCTGCGCCGGAAATCGATATCACGACAGCATGCGTTTTCGGCTGTAGGTGGCATTTCAAAACTTGAGCCAGGCTAAAGTTTCATCAGACCTTTTCGTGGTTGCCGCGTCGATTTCACGACAGCATGCGTTTTCGGGTGAGGCGTGCAACGCTTGCTAGTAGTGCCTCAAACATCACTTTTTCCGCTCAGCAGATTGTGCCACCAAGGCCGGTCAATCAAATTCAAATTCGCGCGTCAAAACAACCCTTTAGACAAACCAGGCCTGTGTGGTCCGCTATAGGGCTGTGGTCCGCTATAGGGACCAACTGCTTTACAGGGACCAACATATAGGACCCCGGTGTCCCTATATGTGACCACTTCTACTACATAAATGAAACATATGGTTTGTAATTTACAACTCCGTGCTAGATGTGAGTTTTTGAGCAAGACACAAAATTGTTGCTCTGCATACCTTAGCCTCACTTTGTTTTGAAATGCAAAGGAAAGCTGTCAAAAAGGAAGGGCCATCAGGTGTCATTTGAGATGCTTCTCCTTACTCCAAAAGGATCGGGAAGGAAATCTGGGGGAATTGAAAGCGTTGATTTTCAGAAGAAATGGATTTCTCTTGATTTCTTCTGAATTTCTTCAAGAAATCAGGGGAAATCAGAACATAGTCTTCTTTCACAATTCTTAGAATTAAGAAAGAAATTAAAAAATCAGGTAGAAATTCGAGCCTGACTTCTACAAATTTCTTTGGAACTTCAGTGGAAATCAGAGAGAAGTTAAGGCCTGATTTCCTGACTTTTTTGGGGGGAAGTAGCGGCTGTTGCGAGAAGCCAAAGACTGTTTTAAACAGGAACCAATCGATGAGGCCAAACAACAGGACTGCGGTCACGTTTACAGACCTGGTCACCGGATGACTGGGAAAAGAAAAAAACATGGAAGTTAGAGTCGTAATAAAACTTAAGGCCTTGAGCTTGCGTTGTCTTTATCCAAGTGTTTAGGGACCTGGTAGTAGGTAGGGGAAAGAACGTATAGGAACCAACATAATGAAAAGTAACTTGTTCTAATCGTTTAGATTTTGTCCCAGTGAAGGGAAGATAGTTTATTTGACTTCCCACTAGTGTGAGTTTGTACTTTTCTTATAAAGACCTTCCTGGCTCTTTTCTATTAGTCCGCTTTTCAGAGAAAGTCTTCAAATTTGCTGAAATTACATTTATCTTTCTACCTTGATTTCTCAAGTTCTTTTCCATCCTGTCCATTGTCACATTTGTGGTTGCTTCGGACTTTTCCTTTTGTCTCTGTGCTTTTTCTTTCTCTTATTTTCTTTTCTGTTTCTGAAGGTTGAGGGCTTTGTCAGCCATGTTGGCCAGCACCACTTTGCATCACTGACAGAGCACACGGTGGAGTCGCTTTTCCTTGACCTCCTTCCTCTTCCCGGGCACGAGCTCTACAAGCGACGTCGGGCGGAGTCTCCGGCACCGCAATTTGGGGAAGATGAGAACATTGAAACTCTTGACCAGGAGGCTGAAGGTGATGAAGGACCTCTCAGTGCGGAAAGAGAAGATGCAGCTCTATCGCAGAGCATGGACCTTTTCGAAGAAGTTCTCGCAAACAAGGCCGGATTCCGCTTCTTCAGCGTTGACAAGGCGGAGAGGAACTTTCTTTTTGAGTTGCTGCTCCGGCAGAGCACTGAACTCTCGCCAGGCGTCGACGGCAGAGGGACGGCGGTTTATCATCCTGATGAGCTCAGAGACTGGACGCTGGAAGCGCTGGATCATTTGAACAGTGTCGACCCCGAGACAGGGAAAGCACTGTTTGATGATGAGGGTAAGCTCGAGCTTACTTCTTCCATTTTATCAGCATGCTTGCTGTTCTGTTTTGTGTTGTTCTTCTCACCATTAACATTGCTGAGACAAGCGATAGAAAATGACGTTTTCATACAGCAATAGACAAATGTCGTACCTGTTACTTTCCTAATCGAACGCTACTTTGTGTGTAACAGAAGGTTCCTATTGACTACTTGCGGTGTTTTTTTCATGTTTCATTCTCTGTGAGTTTGCAAAGATCGGTGCTTAAGCTTAGCATCCAGGAAAATCAACACATCGTATTTTGATTGTTGAATCTCGCAGCCAAAAACTTTTTTCCTTCTCACCTTCAAGAAAACTTAACATTGTGAAATCTCTCAATTTTTCCTTTTTTTTCTTCGGGGGGGAGGGTCATCTGCTAAGTTTGGCTGTAACTGTTCTGATTTCTGTTGTGGATCAGGGCAATCGTCTACGGTATCTTATACAAGTTCTCTTTTTTGGTGATGTGTTTTTGATGTAAAGTACGTACTCTAGTGGATAGTATGTGCTGATGGTGGAACTTCAGGACACTTACAACATAATTATATAATATAACCCTGTTACGGATTTGTTTCTTTGTTTCTCTAGATGACAGTTTGTCTGATCCGAACGTCAGCCAAGGGGCCCGGTTTGCTGTGGCCCTCATCCTCCAATGGGTCGTCATGCGAGTGTTGAGACGTCTCATTCAGCTTCTCCGCCCAGAGCCGCTGGTGGCGAAGCTAGCTAAGCTTCCTGATTGGTTTGCAGTTAGCTATCTGCTGCACCAGCATCATTTCAGCTTGAAGGATCTTCTCTCCAGCGTCATTGGTTTGCAAGACAAGTAAGATGGCTCTTTCCTGAATAACAGTTAATCAACCTCATGATCTTTTCCTCTTCTCTCCTCTGCACACTTAATCAATTGGTCGAGGGTGCATGCTCTCAACCACACACGTAACAGGTACAGGATCAGAGAACAAACCTGTGTGCTTGGCTGACAGGGCCTTAGACATGGCTGAAAGAGGCACCTGTCAGTGCAGCTGAAAGGCAGACAATCCATTTGCACTTCTCGCCACTTCACTTTACTCGGCCGGCGAGAAATGTTATTTTTTCTGGGTTTGAGCATTGATTTCACAGTGTGTAGGGTTGGTGCTCACGTTGGCAGAATTGAGGTTCGTTGCTGGTGCTGCTGTGTCAATCTTAAACACTGTTATCATTAGATTGGCAGAGTTCACCTTCACCTGCTGGTATCATGGGTGCTGCGGGTTCAGGTCTTTATGTCACATCAGGTCTTCAATCCTTGAGAAAATATTGTTCGTTTTTCTTGCACGAGTATGAACTAGCTGTATTGCAACTTGTGCTGACAGGAAAGGTTGATCTTTCCATTAAAGTGTATTGAAAGATTAGTTGGAATTTGTTCCTCTCTCTCTCTCTCTGTCTTTGTTTCATTGTTTCTGCATCTCTTTCTAGACAACCTGAGAAGCAGGCCAACAAGCTTGTCTGCTTTGCTCGAACCAATCGCCATTTTCGCCATCTCGTACCTTTCTGGACCTCTGAGTCTCAGGGTGTCTCACCACCAGGTGCTGAGGGTATCATGAAAAATCTTGTCCTGGACAACCCAGGCCAGCTAGCTTTGTTCAAGCTTGACCACATTCACACACAGGTCAGTGCAAGCAGTGTTTTGTTGCGTTTTGATAAATCTGTCTTTGTTGAAATTTCTATGTTGGGTAATTTTTGCCTGTCAAGATGTTTTGATCTTCTTCTTCTTCTTCACTCTCTCGCATACACACGGACAAACTCATCTATACATATATATCCTGGCAGGTCCATGGTCATTATTCCTCTCTCCCTCCCCTGGAGTTTATTTATCTTGCGTACCCAGAGCACACTTTTCTTGGTATGTTTATTGATTAATAATTATTATTCATGTCTTCTTCTCTGTACCCATTTCCCCTCACAGACCATCTCTGTAGTTCTCAATTTTACCTGATTATCTTTCTTTATTCTTCCCTTAGGACCACTTCTCTGATCGTCTCCGCCGCTTTGCTGATTCTGACAGTCAGCGCGTGTTTGTCGTTGTGACCAACACAAAGGAGTGCTCTAGACGGCAAATCGACCACGTCAGAATGATGATAGAGGATTGTGACCGACTTCTGTTAGCTGGCCGCTCTTTGGCAGGCCAGGTACATGACTATTTCAGAGCTTCTTGTCCGAGCTTCATGACATGTGCTAGGCAGAATTCCTTTTTTCTAAGCATATTGAAATGTTTCACTGGCCAGGGCAAACTTTACGATCCGGGAACTGCATGGCCGCGAAATCATGTGTGCACCTCTCAGTACGACGCTCGCCGCGTGGCCATCTGGCACGCAGATGTTTGCCAGGGTTGCATGCAACGTTGTTGACGTCAGAGGTGAAGTGTTGACGTCAAGG